>CM036126.1:4711626-4754155 GCA_002916485.2 Juglans nigra
CCCTCCTTCCCGTATCCCATCTTCCCACATTTTTATAGTTTATTTCCCCTTTCTTTTCGCATAGTCACCCATTCTTTGAGTCTCACTATTTCCCACATGCTCCCGTTTCTTTTATCCTTCCATCTCTCTTGATTTTTTATTTATGTTCAGCACACCTCAAGCTACCAAGGCCTCTCTCAGACGAAGCCAAAACAAGAGGACAAGCGCAGCAACCACTGCCAACAGACTCACCCACGCTGTGAACACCATCGCCCAACCACCGTAGCTCTCCTCTCAGCCACTGCCACCATTAAAACAGCCTAAGCACATGACCACCTCCACCAATCACCCCACGAAAAACTCACAAACCACCCAACCGCTAAGCCACAAACCTCAAGATCTTACTCATTCCTATAGCCGAGCACCGCGTGAGCCACGACCAACCTTCTTCGTTCGACCACCACACAGCCACCACGATATATTATAATTTGCAGAACCTCAAACCATTGTGATACCCCATATGATAAGGATAAAGGATATGTGGTAAATGAAATCTCACATTGCTTAAAAATGAGAAGTTTTTGCTCTTTATAAAATTCCAATAGGGCTCCCAGTTATATCATTGACTAATCATTTTAGAATATAGACCATTTAGTTTGTGTCTTCCATTCGGGCCTTATACTTCTAAAGGTTATGAAAACCCATAAGAAAAGGAAAGAAACTCGAAGTGCCTTTCCTCAAAACTTTGGAGGAATCAGGAATCGATGATTTCTCTCCCGCTCGTCAAATTTCAAAGATCTTCGCTCTCTTTCCTCCCTATGTCTGAGTTTCCATGATATGATATGACTTTTGGAGAGTAATTTGTTACCTACATGATAAGTAATGCTTGATGTAAAACACCAGCCATAGATATATATACATAAATGTATATACATATCATTACTTAAAAACAAATTAAAACACTGATTCCTGCAGGCACTAAATTTTTATATATAGGTTTTTAGGTGAAACAGCAAGACATAGTAGCATGATGATAGGAACCCAAATACAAGTTACAAGCTTGTTAACATCATAGATTGAAACTTGTGGGGTTGCATACAAATGGAGCTAACCAGTTTTGATACTATATGATGGAATTTCTAACTTCAGCTCCTACAATGTGATCGATGGTACTGTAAATAATCACAGTCTTGAGACTGAATTCTTGCTATTTTTTACTCTTTTGTACAAATTCAATTCTTTTGGAAAGGAAGAGTTAAAGGGTGGAGTTGATGCCTAGGCTTTTCTGAGAAGCTAAATAATATATTGAGTCATTTTAGAGCCTAAAACACTAGAAGGCTTGAGGTGCATGGAAACCTTTTAAGTTGAATTGAAGGTTCGTAAAGGATGGACAAGGTAAGTATTAGAAGCGTGAGATAAGATGATGGCTTCCCTGCAACTTGTTATTTTGGTTTTGATGAAGTGAAATGAGAAAGTTGGATCTATGGTTTTTGATTTAAAAAGGTGGCTACTAAAATTTGGTGGCAAAATTAGCTCTGCCAAGACTTCATCACTTAATAAATATTTCACTCAACCAAAAAGAGCCCAAATCGTAAATTTATGGTGTTGCCTTTGGAATTATTTTTAATCATTTAGAGATTTTGAGAGCCATATACTGCATCATTAAATGATTGATTTTGAGAGCCCTATACTTAATTTTCGTTTCATTAGTTTGTATAGAATTTTGATACCTAAGTACCGATTGTTTGTTTGTGGTCATTAGGGATTACCATACTGCAATTATTTCAAATGAGTAAATAGTGGTGAAGACAAAAGAATAACTTGCCAAGATAGAAATTGAATTGTTAGGATGGAGAAGGAGCTTCGAAAAAGAAAGGAACAACTTCTAAAGAGGGAGTTCAAGGTCCACAACAACCAACTCGCTATTCAACGACAAGAAGCATATATCCTAGCAAAACGCACACTACTTCGTGTATTGGATTATTTCTATAATAATTTCATTGTATTTCATACAGTCATAGTGAAGCCCCATTACGGGAGGGAATTTTGTATATCATACTTTTGAGGCCTTTGTTGTGTATAACCTCAACCAACTAGTTGTGAACTTTCTTGTAAGTAACTTTGTCTTTGTGTGCATCGGTACTCTTGGTATTTATAAATGGGAGATTCAGTGCAAAAAGAGACCGATCATGGCAAATGGCATGGCAAAAAGAGACCATCCTGTAATTACATGGCAAATTCCACCACTCATTTCATATAATGAGAATTTTATTCAAGTATCTAATTTAACTTTAACAAAATATAGTTTGGGCTGTCCAAGCTGCACCTCATTCCGATGCATATAAATAACATACTCCCTACTTCACAATTAATTAACACTTACAACTCAGCATACAACCATGGAATGAAATACACCAGTTCAATTTCCAAACTAAAACATAAACATGTATTGTACATCTCTAACTTGAGTGTAAACAAATACACCAACAAAAGATAAAATCATCTTTCAAAAGTATTTCCATAAATGTTCAAGCCTGCAAGTGTCCAAAGTGTTGTCCCATCCCATTTTGTACAAATATACATCATTATTTCTGCAGAAAAACATATGTGAGGGACTTAATTAATTTTCCATTAAAGTTCCACTAAGAAAAATAAAACATGTCCTACCAATACCTGTAACTCCATACTTGTGCTCAGCATTCTCTTTCCCTTTTCCCATCTAGAGAATAATTTTTGGAAGTGGCGAAGAGAAAAAAAAACTATTGATTATAAATATTCTGGCCAAACATTCACTCTCCACCATGTCTCTTATAAAAGAGAGGAAGAATATATAATTGACTCAACACAAACAGTAGAAAATTAAGTTGATCTTGTATGACATCTAGAACAATAGAAAATTAATTGCTTGGCAGGACATCGTATAATGCATCAACTCATGAGTAACTTGATCTCTGGATATGACTTTCAATAAAATTACATATAAACAAGACATAGAGAACATACACATTTAAAACATGGACAATTTAGTAAGAGCCATGGAAAACTAAAATTTGTAGAATGCATACAAAAATTTCCTACAATGTCAAATTATTTTTTTTATCCTTACTGCTAAATGTATGTACTGCTTTAGTTCAGATTTTCTGCAGTAATGTTTGTTCAGTAGCCTTCTTTCCTGTTTCCTCCTGGCTTTATTTTACTTTAATGGAATTATTTATGCAATATCAGGTGTGCGATGTACCCGTCTCTGATAATGTGGTTGAAATCATTTTCCAAGTGTTTGACAAAAACAATGATTGAAGTTTAAGTCACGATGAGTTTGTAAGAGTTTTATACAATAGCAGAGGATTGACCTTGACAAAGATTTAGGAACTTCTGGACAATCACCGATCCAACAAATCCCAGCGGTTTCACCACAAATTGCAGGTCACTCTACTCATGTTTCAGCATTATGGATCGCAAGCGGAGGAGACTAGCCAATCTGCAGCAGAGGTGGGTCACGCAGAGGAGTTCACTTGAGTGGCGGAGGTGGGTTGCGTGCAGAGGAGATCGGCCAAAGGGGAGATGAAGGGATTTCGGGTACTAATATGGGATTTAGGGGCAAGGAGACAAACAAAGTAGATGTGAAGCAATGGCCTTCTTCTTCTCTTCTCTCTTTTCTTTTCTTTTTTTTTTTCTTTTAAAAATTAGCTCTGACAGCTTCACCTCAACTTTGTCCACCAACTCATTTGTACGTAGACAGACTGCCGCTAGTCAAATTCCAAAGATCTTCGCTCTCTCTCCTCCCCATGTCTGAGTTTACATGATATATGATATGAATTTTGGTAAGTAATTTGTGGCCTATATAATTCTCAAAGCATCTTTTTTTTTTCTACGAAGCCACGTCACCATATCTCGAAATAATTCGATCATTTAATATATATATATATACACACATATTTTTTTTTAATTGCAAGCATTTTATTATTGACAAAAGACCAATGGTTTTCTATTATTATTTACAGGTTAAAACATTGTTCGTGTTCCAACAACCAACTAATTAATTTATAAGACATCTCAGCCGCCAGCAGGCTACATTGGAAAAATGCCGTCTTTGCTTTTAAAGCGGCGTGTAAAAGTTTATAATGAAATCCCTGTACATTTGGCAAGTCTACAGTATATTCAAGCTTTCTCGAAATGCTGTGATCATCTACCAACACTATTACCGGTACTCTAATAAAAAAGAAACACGTTTAGCCGTTGTTTCCTAGACCTCTCCGACCCAGGTTTCCTCTATGTTATTGAACTCCACCAGTCACAAGCAGATTCTTCATGTCCCTAATTTTCTCCGTCTGTTGTTTCTTGCCCTTCTCAGCCTCAAGCTTCCTTAATGTCGTTGAACAAATTTTCTCTCCACTAGATTCTTCGGAAACCAGATCTACAACTTCAATCTGCAATAGATCTATGATGCTAAGGCCTCTGTTTTTTGACAGTTTTTTGAGGAATCAAGAAGAATATAGATTGATGTGTCAAAGTTAGAAGAAAAGAATTATCCAACGCCTACGAAGCCTCCGGATTGACGTATTACGAAGAATATGATTTATTTGTTGAGCTGTAAATACACTTCATTTTATTCATTATTATGTTATTTGATTCCCTGTAACTATATATATAGCACATGTACGTGAAGGAATGGACAAGTAATCATTTTACACAAATCATTCCACGTTCTCTGCTTTTCCTCTGTATTCCTTACATACCGTTATTCACCTTTCTCGTGCGCACCCAAGGCAGTTACGCCCTCTTCCTCATTGCATTCTGCCATTGTCAATATGGTATCAGAGATATGACCGAAGAAGTTCCTACAACAAACATGCCACCCAAACACCAAAATGACCCTCACCATCCCGCTAGCCCATTTTTCATCCAACCAGGAGAAGGTGCTTCATCTCCCCTGGTCCCTGACCTCTTGACAATGGAAAACTACGTCACTTGGGCGAGGACGATGCACCGTGCACTTAACATAAAAAATAAGCTTGGGTTCATCGATGGAGCCATCACCAAGCCAGCAACCATCTCCGATCCTCTCTTTCACCCATGGGAGCGCTGCAATGACATGATCATCATTTGGATCCAACACACCATTAGTTTGGAAGATAGATTGAGCATCACTCATGCCGAGACCGCTGATAGCGTTTGGAAAGACTTTCGAGAGCAATTCTCCATCCAAAATACACCTCGCATTTTCCAACTTGCCAAATCCATTTATTCTTCAACTCAAGATAACGACTCTGTCAGTCAATATTACAATAAACTCAAAAGTCTATGGGATGAACTTGAAATCTACGAACCCATGCCAACTTGCACCTATGGTGCAGTCAAAACACTGCTGGAATACACCCACCGTAACAAGGTGATGCAATTTCTCCTGGGCCTTGATGACTCTTACGATTCCATCTGTGGTGAAATCCTACTTCATGATTCACTCCCCACCCTCAACCGTGTTCTATCTCTTGTTCAACAAGAGGAAAGGCGCAGATAGATTCACTCTGTTCCAATGTCTCTTGCAATGGCTGCCAAGGGACCCGATATCCGTACCATGACCAACACTTGCCGGGAGCGAATTTTTTGCTCACGCTGCAACATGCCTGGCCATTCTCTAGGACGGTGCTTCAAGGCGAACCCAGACTTACCAATATGTTCGCATTGTCGCATACCAGGCCATGTGAAGGAAAAATGCTATAAGCTGAACGAATACCCTCCTGGCCACAAAAACATCTCCAAATTTAAATCCATAGCTAATCAGTCTTCTCTTGAGCAGGAGGAATCCCACCATGGTCCACCTATTACTCATGAGCAGTATAACCAGCTCCTAGCCTTGCTCCACCCATCTCGCAGTCATGCAACTCTTCCTACGGCAAATAACGTCAATACCACTTCATCTCCCGTTTCTGGTATTTCACTTCCTCACCACACTCACACACAAGCTCATAATTCATATAATCGAACACCTTGGATTATTGACACAGGAGCTACAGATCACATGATCTGTAGCCCCAGCTTTTTCACACATAATGTTACTCAAGTTTCACGCATCATCAATCATCTGAATGGTTCTACCGCCACTACTTCACATGTTGGTGATGTATATTTATCACCTCATTTAGTCCTTCGTCATGTACTGTGTGTTCCTACTTTTACATTCAATTTGATTTCAACCAAATTGTTGTCTCAATATTCAAATTGTTGTCTAATTTTTTTTCCAATTCTTGTTACATTCAGGCCCTTTCATCTTGGATGACGATTGGAGTGGGGACGGTGCGTGATGACCTCTACCACCTGCAGTTTTCCAAACCCAAACCATCTGGTCTTCAACACGTTTTTCATGCTTTATTTTCGTCATCTTTCGTTAATTACTCTCATGTTGCAAAATTTGATCTGTTTACTTTATGGCATTACAGACTTGGACATAGTTCCATGACCAAGCATCTATTAGATGACATTAATGTTGATTGCAAACATACGGATCATTTGAAATTTCCTTGTGAAGTTTGCCCTCTTGCAAAGCAATGTAAACTGCCATTTCCCGAAATAGAGCCCAAATCCAAAAATGCTTTTGATATTGTTTCGGTTGATATTTGGGATCCCAACCAAACCATATCATACGATGGTGCAAAGTATTTTCTCACCATTGTTGATCAATTTACAAAATGCACTTGGATTTACCTCCTTAAAAATAAATCCGAAGGTCGAACATCTCTTCTAAAATTTTTTTCACTTGTTGAGACACAATTCAACACTCAAATCAAAATTCTTAGATCCGATAACGGTGCCGAATTCAAAATGCCTCATTTTTATAATTCCAAAGGAGTCTTGCATCAATTAACTTGTGTTGCTATGCCCCAACAAAACACCCTAGCTGAGCGCAAACACCAACACATTCTCAATGTGGCGCGCGCTCTCAAATTTCAATCCGGCTTACCCTTACAATATTGGTCTGATCTTATCACCACCGCTGTCTCCTTGATCAACCGAACACCCACCCCAACACTCAACCATAAAACCCCATTTGAAGTTCTCTTCCAAACCAAACCATCTTACTCCCATTTCAAAAGTTTTGGGTGCCTGTGTTTCGCCTCTACTCTTTCCCATGCCCGGACCAAGTTCGAACCTAGAGCTAGAAAGTGTCTCTTCCTTGGCTACCCATATAGTGTCAAAGGATATAAACTACTAGACCTAACCACCAAACAAAATTTTCTCTCAAGAGACGTCATCTTCCATGAAGAAATTTTTCCACTAAAACACTTAACGCCTACGACATTGCCCATTTCTATTCTGTCAGCACGTATTGACGTTACCCATAACACCTCTCCAATTACCCATAAACCCACCCCACATGTTCAACATTCCTTCCTTCATATTCCCCTCATCTCCAATAACGAAACCACAGACCAATTCACGTCACCTACTAGTTCACCTCCTCTCCGTCCCCAAACTGAAAACTCCCCTTCTATTCCCTCGTCTGATGACCCTTCAACCACTACCTACTTTCCTCCACCTTTTCGAAAATCCACTCGCTCCAAAACGTCTCCAGAGTATCTCAAACACTATCATTGCCAACAGGTCAGTGAGGTTACCACACCCGAAGCTCATCACTCGGCATCCAAGTTGAACTCCCCTGCCTCCTCTTCACGTTCAGGTAATGATGTTTTATTTCCCCTTTCCTCAGTTTTATCATATGCATCACTCTCACCTCAATTTCGAGCTTTTACCACCTCTGTCTCAATTAATTATGAGCCAACATCATACACACAAGCCATCAAACACCCAATCTGGTGTGAGGCAATGGACTAAGAGCTTACTGCTCTTCAACTCAATAAGACATAGACCATCGTGGATCTTCCTCCAGGCAAGAAACCAATCGACTACAAATGGATTTACAAATACAAGTTTAGAGCCGATGGCACAGTGGAGCGCGCCAAACCTCGACTCGTCGCAAAGGGTTTTACTCAACGCGAAGGTATTGATTTTCACGACACATTTTCACCTGTTGCTAAATTAGTTTCTATTCGATATCTTCTAGCTATCGCTGCCATCAAAGGGTGGGATCTTCAATAGCTTGATTTCAACAATGCCTTCCTTATGGTAACCTTGATGAAGAACTTTACATGAAGCCACCTCTCGGCCACTCCGCAGCCAAAACAAATTATGTTTGCCGTTTAAAAAAAAGTCTCTATGGCTTGCGTTAGGCATCTCGCCAATGGAACACGAAACTTACGTCTACCTTAGCTGAATTTGGTTTCATCCAATCAAAGGCCGACTACAACCTTTTCACCAAGTGTACGTCTACCTCATTCATCGCCTTACTTGTGTACGTCGATGATATCATTCTCATGAGTTCGGACTCACATTCAAGCACTGCCGTGAAGAAATTTCTAGAAACTAAGTTTCGAATAAAAAATCTGGGTTCATTACGATACTTTCTCAGAATGGAAGTCGGTCGTTCTAAAGCAGGCATACAGCTTAGCTAACCCAAATATGCACTGGACATATTATCTGAGATTGGTCTCTTGGTAGCCAAACCTTCTCCCGTGCCCATGGAACCGAATTCTAAGCTCAGCAACATTGAAGGTCCACTCTTCCATGACCCTTCTCTATATCGCAAGTTGGTTGGCAAGTTACTGTATTTAACTAATACACGGCTCGATTTAAGCTATAGCGTGAATCTCCTCAGCCAGTTTTTGGATACACCTCGCGTCTCACATTATGATGCAGTAATCAAAGTCCTTAAATATGTCAAGGGGACCCCAGGGCAAGGCATTTTTCTCCCAGCCAATTCAACTTTAGACCTTGTGGCTTACTTTGACGCCAACTGGGCAAATTGTCCAAACACTCGCCGATCAACCACTGGATTTTGTGTGTTCATTGGAAATTCTCTTATCTCATGGAAGTCAAAGAAACAACAAACGATTTCAAGGTCCTCTGCGTAATCAGAATATTGAGCGATGGCTGCTGTAGTCTGTGAGCTCACTTGGATTCGTTACTTGCTCACTGATTTACGGATCAATATTGAGGCACCAGCAACTCTTTACTGTGACAACCTTGCTACACTACACATTGCCACGAACCCCGTGTTTCATGAGCGCACGAAACACATCGAGCACGACTGTCATCTAGTTAGAGATAAAATTTCAGTTGGACACGTTAAGACCGCGCATGTGTTTTCTTCCTCTTAGCTGGCTGATTTGCTCACTAAGCCTTTACACTCTCCCACGTTTAATCATCTACTGCTCAAGATGGGAGTCATCAATATTTACTCTCCATCTTGCCCGGGAGGGGGGGTGTCAAAGTTAGAAGAAAAGAATTATCCAACGCCTATGAAGCCTCCGGATTGACGTATTACGAAGAATATGATTTATTTGTTGAGCTGTAAATACACTTCATTTTATTCATTATTCTGTTATTTGATTCCCTGTAACTATATATATATCACATGTACGTGAAGGAATGGACAACTAATCATTTTTCACAAATCATTCCACGTTCTCTACTTTTCCTCTGTATTCCTTACATTCCGTTATTCACATTTTTCGTGCGCACCCAAGGCAGTTACGCCCTCATCCTCATTGCATTCTGCCATTGTCAATATGATGACATATCTCATTTTCAAAATTTTCTACAAGAACCAACACTGAAACTGGAAACTCAAACCTTTAGTTGTGATAGGCCTCTGTCAGCTCTCTTTTTATTAACCGAAAGTCCACCTGGTAATGTTTCCTTGCTGCCAGAAAACTAAATCAAGTAATCAAGAATTATCTGCTACCACTTTTTTGAAGATTAGAAGATTATTGAAACCCAGGTAGATCGATGTAACACTAACTGTTTCTTTTATTCTTCCTTTCCAACAATTGATGAATATCACAAAGGTCTCTAGAACAATGGACCAAAGAAATTTTCCCCACCAAGCCAGGTTCAGAGCCAGAGATTTTGTAATCGTCCATAGAGGCAATCATCTAGAACAAGGAAAGTGAGACTTAACAGCCCGTTTGACAACCATATTCAACCGAAGCAATCAATTTTCTTTTTTAATTCCTTTTTCAAAATCTAGAATTTTCTTAGATGAAAATGACCGAATTCCAAATTTTGAAAAGAAAAACAATCTATGTCGATTTGGGCAAATATGGTTGTCAGATGATCGTCCAAATTTTGCTAGTCATATAAGACCACATTGTTTTAACTTGTAACAAGTGTAGAAAATTGAAAGTGAAAGAAACTCAAAAAAGAAAGGGAAGAGTCTAGAGAATCAAGTTGATGATATGAGTCAACAAATCAACTTCATAAGTCTCAAGTTTGGTGAACTAGCAGATTTCAGCTTCCAAAATAAAGAAAAGATCATTCAAAGCAGTAAAAATGAAAAGAAAAAAAGTCAAAACTCAAGGCAAAGTGGATGGTTAAGGAAGATGCTAAGTGTCTTGTTCCTCACACGACACTTAGATTAATGGAAGATTGTCTTTGGTACCTGGACAATGCTTGTTCGAGACACATGTCTGGAGATAAAACATTATTTAAGAAGGTTGAACCAACCTTTGGAGGCACCGTGACCTTTGGAGATGGTAGCAAGGCTGTTGTAGAAGGGAAGTGGAGTATTAAAATACCTAGATTGCCTATTCTGCACAATGTTTTATTTGTTAGTGGCCTTAAAGCTAATCTACTCAGCATTAGTCAATTTTGTGATAATAATCTTTCTGTGCAATTTTTAAAAGATGAATGCAATGTTTATAATCATGCCCGAGAATGGATCTTAAAGAGCACAAGAACCTCAGATAATTGCTATGGAGTCTCTCCAACATCACGGTTGAGCTGCCATAAAGTCTTACTTGATGAGTCTGAGTTGTGGCATCAACGCCTAGAGTACATTAATTTTAAACTTCCATCAAAGATCTCAGAAAGAGAAGTTGTAAATAGACTACCCAAGGCCATTAAAGCCAAGAAAATAGTTTGTGGAGCTTGCCAAGAAGGAAAACAAACTAGAACTCAACACCAGAAAGTTTCTCATATTCTTACTTCTCGGCTACTTGAGCTATTGCTAATGGACTTGATGGGACCAACACAAATCGAGAGTCTTGGTGGGAAAAAGTATATCATGGTGATTGTGGATGATTTTTCTAGATATACATGGATATCCTGTTGAGAGAAAATCCGAAGCTTTTGACCTTGCCAAGAAGCTATTCAAGAAACTACAAATAGAAAATAAAGTTTCTATCTCTAGAATACGTAGTGATCATGGTAGAGAATTTGAGAATACTAATTTCACCTCTTTTTGTGATGAACAAGGCATATATCAAGAATTTTCTACACCTACCACTCCACAACAAAATAGAGTGGTGAAAAGGAAAAATAGAACGATTCAAGAAATGGCTCGAACTATGTTAAGCAACAAGGAGATGGCTCTACATTTTAAAATCATATTCTGAATTGAGTAGTCCTAAGACCTTGCACCAAACATACTCCTTATGGTTTGGGGAAAAATGAAAAACCCACGGTAAAATACTTTGGAGTCTTTGGTAGCAAATGTTACATCTCAAGAGATAGAGAAAACACTCATAAATTTGAGAGCAAGAGTGATGAAGGAGTGTTCCTTGGTTATTCTTCAAATAGTAAGGCATATAGAGTTTACGACTTATGCACTAAATCTGTTATGAAATCAATTAATGTGGTTGTGGATGACATTTCAGCCGAGACTAGAATGAGAGAACTTGAAACTATGAAGGTGTTGGTGCAAGCTAGTGAAAAGGACTCACAAGTGCAATGTGAAGAAGATCACATCGAGAAAACACCACAAAATTTGCAAGTCAAAGAACCCTCTTCAAGGGTTGTTCAAAATCATCCAAAGGAAAATATGCTTGGTGAGCTAGATGAAGGTAAGAAACTTAGAAAAGAGTAATAAATTAGGTTTCTTTTAAATTATTTGTCACAGGTTGAACCCAAGAAAGTTGAGGAAGTATTGAATGATGAAAGTTGGGTCAACACCATGCATGAAGAACTCCATCAATTCACTAGAAATGATGTATGGGAGTTAGTCCCTAGACCAAAAAATTACAACATTATTGGGACTAAGTAGATCTTCAAAAACAAGTCTAATGAGCATGGCACTATTGTGAGAAATAAAGCAAGGATGGTTGCATAAGGATACACTTAAGTAGAGGGGATCAATTTTGATGAAACATTTGCCCTTGTAGCTCGTTTGGAATCTGTCCCCATTCTCCTTACATTTGCTTGTCATCTATATTTCAAATTATATAAAATGGATGTCAAGAGCGCCTTCCTAAATGGTCTACTACAAGAAGATGTATATATTGAAAAACCTAAAGGGTTTATTAATCACCTTTGTCCTGAATATGTGTACAAGTTAAAGAAGGCCCTTTATAGACTGAAACAAGCACCTCGTGCTTGGTATGAAAAATTAACAGCTTATTTGCTTGATCATGGTTTAATTAGAGGCCAAGCCGATAGAACTCTTTTCATAAGAAGATTAGGTAAGCAACTTTTAATTGCTCAAATCTATGTTGATGATATCGTATTTGGAACAACACTTGAGTCTCTTGCATATAGCTTTGCTGATGAAACGAAATTCGAATTTGAAATGAGTATGATTGGTGAGTTAAACTTTTTCTTGGGTATTCAAGTCAAACAATGTAAAGAATGTATTTTTATCTCACAATCTAAGTAGGCTAAAGACCTTGTTAAGAAATTTGGAATGGAAAGAAAAAGCAATGTTCGCACTCCCATGAGCACATCAGTAAAAATCAGCAATGATCCTACAGGAAAAAAAATAGATCCTATTCTTTACAGAAGCATGATAGGAAATCTATTATATATCACAGCAAGTAGATCCGATATAGCCTTTAGTGTTGGTGTGTGTGTTAGATTTCAAGCTAATCCTAAAGAATCCCATCTTACAGCAGTAAAAAGAATCATAAAATATCTTAATGCAACTGTTGATTATGGGATATGGTATTCTAAAGACAATAATCTAACACTTGTTGGTTATTCGGATGTTGATTGGGCTGGAAATGTTGATGATAGGAAGAGTATTACTGGTGGATATTTTTATGTAGGAAAGAATCTTGTCGCTTGGGTAAGTAAAAAGTAAAACTCGATCTCCTTATCTACTGCTGAAGCCAAATATATAGTTGTAGGGAGCTGCTCTAAACAACTTTTCTAGATGAAAACGGTGTTTGCAAATTATGGTCTTTCTAAAGATACTATGACAATTAACTGTGACAATTCTAGTGCAATAAGTATTTCAAAAAATCATGTTCAGCACTCAAGAACCAAAAACATTGACATTAGACATCATTTTATTAAGGACTTGGTTGAGTTGAAAATGGTATCATTAGAACATATGCCTACTGATCATCAATTGGCTAACGTGTTTACTAAACCTTTAGATGGTCTAAAGTTTGAGTTTTTAAGGAAAGCAATTGGTGTGTGTGATATCAAGTGAGAGTCCTTGCATTTCATTAGTCTATGACATGCATTTTATTTTCTGTTTTTAATTTATGTTTGTGTTTTCAGGTTTTAAATAAGAAAAATATAATATAAAAGTTTTCTGGTTTATTTCTATTTTTTTGGGAAGTGCATGCTTGATATGTCAAAGTTTTGAGTACATGTGTTCTCACAAAATAAAATTTTCAACTTATGCATCTCTTTACTTTGTGCAGTTCACTTTGTGCATACTAACCCTATGAGTAATCTTGGCAAAGTTCATTTTCAAAGCACTGTGGGGTACTTATATACATGCAACTTATAATTAAAAAGATATAGTGACTAAGTGAGATGCTCACCATAGAGGGAGTTCATGCCTCAAATTGACTAATGCTTGTTGAATCTAGTACAATAATAAAGAGATCTTCCCTTACCAAACACAAATAGTTGATCCATATAGAAAAAGTCGGTGTTATATGATTGCGGGAAAAGACAAACACCATATACGAATCTATCCCTTAAGTCCTTATAGAAAGAATCATGGCTCAAATCATTGTGGAAAAAAATGAACAACAAAAATGGACATAAAAGGGGTTGTGCAAACTAGTGTTTGTGGAGATACTCATGTATCTAGGCCCTAGCATAAAGTTTGACTTTTGAGGTAAGTGACAATCTCTTGAGAGCATCTATAAGAAGAGAACACTCATGAGTAGTATTATCAAAAATATATTGAATAAGAAAAGAAATAAAAAGTTATTGTTCTATATAAGTTTGCTCACTCACACATTCACATGGACTTTGATATTGATGATCTTATGAGGTGTGAACATTCATAGTGATTGTTGCAAACAAAAGGGTGTACTCTATTGAAATTATTTTGTGAGATACACTATGTTTGAACTAAGATGCGCATAAGCACATTATTTGCTACATTGGTAGGCTGATTGGTAATAATATTGGAGTGGTGGAGGATGTGGACATTGATGAGGATGGGATTGGATGGGGTCCATATCTTAGAGTAAAAGTTGTTGTGGTTATCACAAAGCCACTCATGTGTGGCATGTTGATCAATGTTCTAGGGAGTAAATGTTGGATTTATTTTAAGTATGAAAGACTCCCTAATTTCTATTTTAATTGTTGTACTATTAAATATGGTGCTAATGGGTGTGAACACTCGAATGATGCAAAATCCTTGCATAGTGGGTCCCAAAGTCAATATGGAGTCTGGCTTAGAGCTTTATCCCAGAAACCAATTTCTAAATCATCTTCCACGAACAATGGTAGTAAAGATCATGGCAATTATCGAGGTTCTTGGGGCCAAGAGAAATATGAAGTTGGGAAAGGAAATAATGTCAAAGTTGGTAAGAATTCAAGTTCTACTGGAAAAAAGGCAAATTCAGTGGAAGAGATTAGGTCTGCAGCCGTTAATATGGAAAGCTCCCTGCCTAGGAATGAGGAGCAATCTAAGGGTCAAAGATTTGAAGTGGAGAGAAGATATCAATCAGAGGAGCTCACTTAGGGGGCTGTTGGGTCGAAATTTGGCAACAAGGAAAGATTTGGGGTCTCTGATATGGGTTATGATTCTGTTGGAATCAATGCTGGAAAGGAAATTCTTTCCAATTTAGAAACTAGTCATCTCGGGTCCCCAAGAGCTGTTTATTCCAATCCTCCACTGATTAAGAAATTTGATGGTTGTAATAGTGACTAGAATACAGGTGTTGACCATTTTCAAAGTGAGCAGAATTTTATGATTGTAGATGGAAAAAGGAAAGCTCAGAATAAAACAAGTTCCCCTGGCCACCATTATGAAATAAGGTCTCAAAAGAGAAGTCTTGTGACTGGGATAAAAGATGATGTTGATGGAATGAAAGTTTCTAAAATTTAGAAAAATGGATCCAATGCAGGAGTGCTCACTCAATCTCAATGGGCAGCGGCTAGTGTCCATCCCTACCAAAACCAATGAGTTGCTTAAGTTGGAGCTGCTGAGGGCTTGTGAACCCTCGAACAGTTAGGATCCTTAGTCTGTTGATTAAGGAGAAGTGCCCCAGTGTGGTTTTTTTTATGGAAACAAAATGTAATAAAGAAAAAATGGAGGCAACAAGGCTTAAGCTGAAATTTGATGCTTGTTTGACAATAGAGAGCATTGGAAAAAGTGGTGGTCTTGCACTACTTTGGAAAGAAGATTTTAATGTCATGATTAGCAGCTATACGAGATGGCACATCGATGCAATTATCTCTGAGCACCATGGCAATCAGAAATGGATGTTTACAGATTTTTATGGACATCCTGAGACTTCTAAGAGGGAGCACAGTTGGACACTTATGAAAATGCTCAAACAAGACACAGTTCTTCCTTGGGTCTGTGTGGGGGATCTTAATGAGCTCATTAGTCAAAATGAGAAAGTGGGGGTTAGCATCAGACTTTATTGACAAATGGAGCATTTTAAGACTGTAATTGAGTGGTGTTCTTTGAATGGTGTTTATAAAAAAGGACCTAAGTTTACCTGGTCCAACAATAGACCTGAGGCGTTCTTCACTTAAGAAAAGCTAGATGAAGCTTTAACTGATACTGAGTGGCAACAGATGTTCCCTAACAGCTTTTGCCAAGTTCTACATGCTATTAAATCTGATCATGCCCCTCTTCTGTTGATTATGTGTAGTAAAACGTTGCAGGCAAGGAATAGACAGTTTATATTCAAATATGAGGTTGCTTAGACATTAAGGGAGGAGTGTTCTACCATAGTTAAGGAAGCCTGGCAACATATTTGTAATGGTGACTCAGCTAATGTGCTTATTAGGAAGAGGTTGTTTAATTGTCAAAAGGCTTTTCAGAAGATGACAGCTTACAACAAGAGGAAAACTCCCCAGTACATTAAGAAGAAAATGAAAGTTGTTGCTGGTTTGCAGGATAGTAGAGATGGCACTCACCTAAGTAATGTAAAGCAGCATCAAGAGGACATTGAATTACATCTTGCTGAGGAGGAGCTCAAATGGAAGCAACGAGCTAAACAACATTGGTTGCAATTTGGTGATCAAAATACAACTTTCTACCATTTGTATGCTTCTCAAAGAAGGAAAGCAAACTCAATAAGGCAACTGGTGGATCAGTATGGGAATGCAGTTACAGAATGGCAACAAATTGGTGATCTCTTTTCAGGGTTTTTCATCAACCTATTTACCTTATCTAATCCTACTTCTATTGACAATTGTATATCAAGAATGGATAGAAATGTTATAGATGATATGAACAAAAGTCTACTTATGCAATTTATAGAAGAAGAAATGAAGGATGCTATGTTCCAAATGAATCCTCTAAGCTCCCCTAGACAAATGGCTTATCAAACTCATTGGAAGATTGTAGGCAAAGAAGTGTGCAGCTTTGCTTTGCATGTTCTGAATAATGGTGGTTCTTTGAAGGGTGTTAATGACATTGCATAAGATTTTAGGGAGAAAGTGGATATCTCTTATCATGGGTTGCCTCTCTATAGTTTCCTATTCTATCTTGGTAAATGGTGATCCTCAACAGGCCATTCATCCATCTCGAGGTCTAAGGCAGGGGGATCCGCTTTCTCCCTACATTTTTATTATCTGTGCTGAAGCCCTATCATGTATGTTGTATCAAGCTGAGGCATTGGGCATTATATCAAGTGTGCCAGTTTGAAGGGGAGCAGTCCATGTTAACCACCTATTCTTTGCTGATGACAGTTTGCTCTTTTGCAAAGCAAACTCACTAGAGTGGTCAAGGATTCTCCATATCATTGAGACATATGAACAAAGATCTGGTCAAATGTTAAACAAAGAGAAGACTTCTATTCTCTTTAGCATAAACACACCTCTTAAGGATCAGAACACCATCTTGATGATTGTTGGGATCAAATCTCAAAGCTTTCTTGAAAAATACTTGGGTCATCCAGCTATTGTGGGAAGAAAGAAAATGGTTGCATTCCATTCACTCATTGACAGAACATGGGCTCAAGTTACAAATTGGAGATCTAAATTCTTATCAGCTATTGAAAAGGAAATATTGGTGAAGGTTGTGCTACAGGTCATACCCACTTACACAATGGGGATTTTCCTGCTACCTCACACCATTATACAAAAGCCGAATAAGTTATTAAGGAATTTTTGGTGGGGTTGCAATGAAGACAAGACTAAAATCAAGTGGGTAAAACGGAGTCATCTAGGGAAAGGAAAAGATCAAGGTGGATTGGGGTTTAGAAAGTTTAAGTCCTTCAATAATGCTATGCTATCAAAACAATGTTAGAGAATTTTAAAAAAAAACCCTGATTCTCTGGTAGCCAAGGTGCTTAAATACAAGTATTTCCCCCACACAGATTTTCTAGAGTCCAAATTGGGTTCTAGACCCTCTTATGCATGGAGGAGTCTTATGGCAGGGCATAAATTGTTAAAAGAAGGTCTAATATGGAGAGTTGGAGATGGAAAATAGATCAGGATATGGGAGGATAGGTGGCTCACAGATTCAAGCAATTTGGTGATTAAAAGTCAGGCTCAAAATGCTACAAGGATTGAGAGGATGGCAGAACTTATCCATCCTATGCTCAATGTGTGGAATGAGGATGTTATCTCTAACTTGTTCTTCTCAAATGATGTCACTCGAATTATGTCCATCCCTCTCAGTTCTACTGGGAGGGAAGACATGATGGTGTGGGCCTATTTTAAGAATGGAGTACACTCAGTTAAGAGTGCCTATTTGCAGCAACAGGAGGTACTCAATCAAAGAGAAGGGGAATCTTCGAAAGGGAAGGAGAGGAGTGAATCATGAAAGGCTATTTGGAAGATGCAAGTCCCTAATGTTGTTAAAATGTTCATATGGAAAGCTTGCAAAAATGCCTTACGTACCTTGTTGAACTTGTTTCGCATAAAGGTCACAAAAGATGATGCCTGTCCCATTTGCATATTTTTTCTGAAACAATTTCTTGTGCTCTTTGGGAATGTGAATCAGCAAATGATGTGTGATTCCAAACTAGTAAAAGGCTACAAAATATGTCTATCCACAAATCCTCATTTCTGGAGCTTTGGGAGGTTTTAGTTCAAACATTGCAGAAGGATGACTTGGTTGAGTTTGCAATGACTGCAAGATTAATTTGTTTCGGGAGGAACAACTTTGTCCACGGTAAGGGCTTTTCTCACCCTGATTCAATTATTATTAAGGCTACTGAGGAGATAACCTACTACAAGCAATGTCAAGTTCAGAAACATTTGACAACGCATGCTGCTCGAGAGCATTATTACAGTTGGGTGAAACCTCTTATGAGATTTTACAAATTGAATTGGGATGCAGCCATTGATAAATGAGCAAGTAAAGTTGGGATAGGTGCTGTCATAAGGGATCCAATGGGTCAGGTTGCTGGCACTCTTCAAGCTCACAAAGATCTATCTACAGATTCCTTCATTGCTAAGGCTTATGCACTGATACTAGTAGCCATTTTCTGTCGAGACATGGCAATACAGGATGTTATCATGGTGGGAGATGCGCTACAAGTCATCAACATTCTGAACAAAGCAACCCCAAATTGGAGCCAAGGAGGAGTCCTGATTGCAGACACCAACAAGATCCTCAATTCCTTGCATTCATGGTTTGCTTCTCATGTCAAGAGGGAAGGAAATAAAACTGCCCACACTTTAGCTAGAAATGCTCTGTCTCTAGAGGAAGACTTATATGTATTGGTAGATTATCCAACTTGTATACATTCCACTATTATTAGTAAAATGTTGTACGTCAGTCATGAGCAATAAACTGTTTGGTTTTTCAAAAGAAAAATAATAATGCTATGATATGTCATATCAAAACATATCAGTTTGTTTCCTTAAATTTATGAAATCTCTTTGTACGTAGTTCTAGCATTTCTCATTTTTTATTTCTCCCTCTTTAGTCTTTTTTTCAATATTATTGCTCTCTCTTTTTACTTCTTTCTTTCTTATAATTTATCTCTCTTGATCTTTTCATTTCTCTTTTAGAAAAAAAAAAAAAAAAAGAAGAATTTTGGGTAAACGGTTGGATTGTGATCTTTCAAGGTAATTAGTTAAGAAAAAAAAAATGTTAGATGTTTAAACTATTGGGAATGCTAGCATTTATATTTATATTTTCACCAATGAAGCTATTAATAATTGAAACAATAAATAAAGCTTTTTGAGGAAAAATGAAACTATAAACCAAAAAAAAAAAAAAAAGGAGAGAGAAAAAATGGGATGAGTGGAGTGTGGTTGCGTATGTAAAATATACCCAAAATAGGAGAAAATTGAGAAAAAAATGTTACTAAGGTCTGCACTATTTATTGTTGGGATAATTCACCATTTAAAATAAAATCTCGACTAAAAGTTGATCTTTTTCTCCATTTACAAACAATTTGAAATATAAAATCTCTTGATTCGAATATCATTGACTCTCTTTTCGCAACTCCAACGAACATAGTTTCCAGTAGAAATTGACTCTCTTTTCGCAAATAAATATTCTCAAACATAAAAGTCTCATATTTGACAACATCAATAAAGTTCAAAATAAATTAAGTTCTCAAGTAACCATATATGTATCATGTGAGAGCGCTACAAACCTTATTTAGAATATAATACAAGTTTATTGAAGAAACATATATACAACCCATCAAGCTTAATTACAGCGAGGACCTCCAAACTCAAGCATTTTTCATTCCATCGGGCGCAAATCTCAATTGGAGGAATCCTCGACAACGCTGAAACGATGAAATTTTAAGAGTTAGCTACAACGCATTCAATAAGTAGCACAATTGACATTAATCACAAATCAAGAATCCAATACAAGACATTCTGAGCAATAATATATATCATAAGATTAGTTTTTTTTTACAAACATTATTATCCACGACCACCTATAAGAAAAATAATCCATTGTCACGTAATCACAAAACAACCAAGAGGAGCTCAATATACCACAACCAATACCAACATTGTCACAAAGATGTAAAACATCCATGATGACCATAACATTCAAAGAGTATCAGAGTCACATATATGATTCTAATTCGAAAAGCTCTTTTCGACGCACACTTCATGATCACCAGCTATGCCTGGTGGTCCCCCTTTTAACTCTGAAGTAATCTATTTTCCTTTCCGAATCGTCAATTTTTGTTTTTTTTTTTTTTTATGTAAATGTTTCACTGTTAGTTTTACAGATAATTTTGATTTCGATTTTGGCCAAAGTTTTTGTAAGATTATTTTATTACGTATTTGATTTTATGCAATAATTGAGATTTTTCATTTTTGGGAAAAATTCCCATAATCTCATATTTCCTTATCTACTTGAGTCCAGCTTGTGGGTTTCATAAGGAAGCTTTCAATTTTATCAATAAACCTCATTTTCAGAGGTTTTTTTTTTTTTTTTTCTTCTGTTTGCATCTTTTCACAATCCCAATCCTTAGTTTTTGTTTATTAACTAGCCATCAAAGTAATCCTAATTCTATCCAACATCAGTTGGTACCAGACCTTTAACCTTTTCTTGGGGGTAATTTATCATTAGTTTTCATCGCTAGTGGTAGAGGTCTTGGTTGGCGTGGGCAGGTTTCGAATAAGGAAGTCCTTCACCGCGATCATAACTTACAGGTAATGATTATTGCAGATTTGCAAAGGCATATAGCAGAATTAACACAACATCTAGAGGCACAAAACCTAGAGGGTCAAATTGATGATCATGAGTCTAACTCCAGTTTCAAGAACCCATACCACGATAGTGCTCTGTTTCAAGAGTATCGTGGTAGGAAGGATCATCATGGAGACCTACGCTTCAATATTGACCTACCAGAATTTTCTTGTACTTTGCAGGCTGATGGCTTCATCAATTGGTTGTATGAGGTAGAACGTATTTTGTTTATTACAAAGTTGTCCCATATTGTATGAAGGTGAAACTGGTCACCATCAAGTTGAAGAGTAGAGCATCTGCATAGTGGGAACAATTATAGTGACCTCAAAAGCATCAGGGCAAGGCGAAGATTGGTGATTGGGAGATGTTTTGTATGGAGATGTTAATGACACACTCATTGTCAGAAAAAGTTTATTAAGTCCCATAGGTGATTCTGGAGAAGATTGGCTAAGAACTAATATTTTTTACACTATTTGTACTATTTTGTAGGATATGTGCAAACTGATCATCGAAAGAGGTAGTTATAAGAACGTGGTGTTTGAAGAAGCAATGCAAAAGCCCCAACTGAAAACAAACCTTCACCTAAAGCCATACAAGTTGTCGTGTTTGAAGAAGGGCAGTGAGGTCACAGTCGACCAGGGGTGTTTGGTCTCTTTCTCAATTAGCCAGAAGTATTTTGATAAAGGATGGTGTGACATGGTATCCATGGATGCTTGCCACTTGCTGTTAGGAAGGTCTTGGAAGTATGATCGGAGCATGGTTCATGATGTGCACAAAAAAACATATTCCTTTGGCATTAAAGGGAAAAGGTTGTTTTAGCAACTTGTAGGGAGGGAGTTCTTAATGCTCCAAAGGCTGAAAAGGGAACCAATCTTTCATCTCTGGATAGATTCTAGGAGGAGGTGAGGAAAAAGGTGGTGTATGCCTTGGTGCCATGTGATGGTAGTGGTAGAGCTTATCGTGACTTACTGTCAGAGTATGCTGTCTGAGTTCAAGAATTTAATGTCGGAGGACCTTCCCCCTGGCCTTTCACCCATGAGAGATATATAACATCAGATTGATTTAGTGCCAAGATCTAGCTTCCCCAACATACCAACGTATCATCTTAGCCCCCCAAAGAGTTTGAGGAGTTGTAACGCCAAGTATTGGAGTTGTTGGAGAGGGGCTACATTTGAGAGAGCTTTAGCCCATATGCAGTTCCTGCCCTCTTGGTGCCCAAGAAAGATGGCATGTGTTGTATGTGTGTGGATAACAGGGCTATTAACAGGATCACAGTGTAGTATAGTTTCCCAATTCACCTCTTAGACGTCATGTTAGATCAGTTGTTAGGCTCTAAGGTCTTTTCCAAAATTGACCATAACAACGGGTATCACTATATCAAAATACGACCTGGAGACGAGTGGAAGATGGTGTTCAAGATGCATCATGGTTTGTACAGGAGGATGGTCATGCCTTTTGGACTATCCAACGCACCCAGTATATTCATGAGGTTTATGCATCAGGTGTTGCGGGCATTTATTTGGAAGTTTGTTGTTCTCTACTTCGACGACATCCTCACATATAGCCTGACATGGAAGGCGCAAATGGAGCACCTCAAAGCCATCTTTGAGATGCTAAGAAAGGAGTGTTTGTTTGTTAACCAAAAGAAGTATTCATTTTCTACTACTTCTGTTACCTTTCTTGGATTTGTTATTTCTATTGATGGTGTTTATGTAAATCAATCCAAGGTAGAAACCATTTTAGAGTGGCCAACTTCCTAAACCCTACATGATGTTTGGATTTTTCATGGATTGGAGTCCTTCTACCATCGATTCATTCGAAATTTAAGCACTCTAATTTCCCCCACCACAGAGTACCTCAAGGGTCAAACATTCCAGTAGACTGAAGAGGTAGAGATCAACTTCCGGCTAGTCAAGCAGAAGATGAAAGAAGCACCAGTTTTGGCACTCCTTGATTTCGAGAAAATATTTGAGGAACTACGATGTTTTCGAGGTGAGCAATGATGGTGTTCTAAGCCAAGAAAGCGACACCACATACGACTTCGCGTTTTACGCCATTATGCAGCCCTTCAAGCATTGGCGACATTATTCAGAGCAAAAGGAGTTTATTCTTATCACTAACCATGAGGCGTTGAAGTACATCAACCACAAATAGAAGTTGAGTAGGGGACATGCCAAGAAGGTTATGTATCTACAGAAGTTTACATTCTCACTATAGCACCAGTCAGGAAGTTTCAACTAGGTTGCAGATGTTTTGATTCAATGTGCGTCACTTCTCACTACCATGAGTACTAGAGTGGCGAGCTTTGACACCTCTAAAGACTTGTATGTAGAAGATTCCTTGTTCGGATAAATACTTGTGGAGGTAATTGAAGGCAAACAAAGTGATTTTATTTTACATATCGGATTTTTGTTTCGTGGCCTACACTTGTGTCTCAAATTGTTCCTTGACATAGCACATTATATGAGAGTTGCATGGGGAGAGCCACTTTGGGCGAGACAAGACTTTGGATTTGATCGAAACAAATTACCATTGGCCCGAGTTAGACCTATGACATTGCACGTTACATAAAGAGATGTTTTGTGTGCCATAGGTCAAAGGGAGCCCTCACCAATGGGCTTTACACTCCATTATCTATACATGAGGGCCTATGGCTTGACATCAGCATAGATTTTATCTTGGGTTTGACTCAAACCCAATAGGCCATGGAGTAAAACTTGGTGGTGGTTGAAAAGTTCTCAAGACGGCCCATTTTGTAGCTTGTAGAAAGACCATGGATGCTACACGGATTGTCCATGTTTATTTTAGGGAGATTGTTTGCCTACATGGAATTCCTCGGTTCATCATCTCAGACCGGGATACGAAGTTTATGAGTAATTTCTAGAAGATTTTGTGTGAGAAAATAGGAATGAAGCTAAATTTTAGTAGTGCCTACCATCCGTCGTGCATACTTGACTTGGCATCAATTCAACATATTTCTCGCTTGAACGTTTAGATGGAAGAGATTGCAGCACACCTTTAGAGAGTGCACGACCAAGTCAAGCAGGCAATCCAGGAGTCCAGCAAGCAAGCAATGCCAAGTACAAGGCTCAAGCCGACAACCACCTTCACCATTTATTTTTTTATATTGGTGAGTTTATTTGGGTTGTGCTAACACGTGATCATTTTTCTATTGGTGAGTACAATAAGTTGAAGGACAAGAAGTTTGAACCTTGTGAAGTTTTCCAAAAGATCAATGACAATGCTAAGGCTAAAATACTTGATTTTTGTCGCAATTCTATCCAACTTCAAACTACATACTCAAACTGATTTATGAAACATCTAAATATCACATCTTATATTTTAAAATCATGCTAAAAATATAAAACATACACTTCCAAAAAAATCACAAATACCTCATGTCAAGAAAATGTTAAAACACTAAATCTCAAACAACTCTTTGATGCATTTGGACTATTCCCTTTCCAATAACTCCAATGATTCCAAAATTCCATCAACATACTCTTAACATATTTGTAATTCAATCCTAAGAATTAAAATGCTTGAAAAAACAAATAAAAAATCACAAAACATCTCTCAAACAACTCTTTGATGCATTTGGACTATTCCCTTTCCAATAACTCCAATGATTCCGAAATTCCATCAACATACTCTTAACATATTTGTAATTCAATCCTAAGAATTAAAATGCTTGAAAAAACAAATAAAAAATCACAAAACATCTCTCAAACAACTCTTTGATGCATTTGGACTATTCCCTTTCCAATAAATCCAAAGACTCCAATAGTCCAACAACATACTCTTAACATATTTATAATTCAATCCTAAGAATTCAAATGCTTGAAAAAACAAATCAAAGATCACAAAAATCACAAAACATCTCTCAACACAATCGGCTTGCACACTAACTTCAAAACCGAGTACCGAATGCTTTGATTTTAGATCAAACCACTAAAGTCAATTTCTCATGAAATAAATTTTCAAAAAATAAAATCATATACCTAATTTTCAAGTTCTAAACTTGATCTAAGTATTAAACCTAAGATCACATGGCAAAAATCCATAAAAACGCAAAACAAACCCGTGAGCATCAAGTTTGTGTCCTAACCGAATATCATGCGTTCTTGACTTAGATCACACACCCCAAATCCGAAATATTCAACAACTAAACCTCAAAGAACAAAACTATATGTTGTGTAATCAATTCCTAAACATCATCCTATCGTAAAATCCAAAACTCATGTGGAAAAAGTTTTATAAAAACTTCAAGTAACCTGAAAGCTTTGACCATATCCGAACCTTTGCATCAATAACAATTTATTTCATCAAGATCAAAACTATTATTCTCCAAAAATAACTTCCTAATTAACTTATAGATCAACATCCTAAGAAATACATATATGAATATCAAGACCAGAGGATCATGTCTCCATAACAAAAGATCAAAATTTTCTCAAATTATAAACTGTTTTTACACCTCCAGTTTCTAAATTTCTAAAATCATGCAAACTTTTTAATAAAAGCACTTAATATGCAACAAATCCGGATATAACTTGCATTGTAACATGTTAAATCTAAATCATAAAAAGATCGGACCAATATCTTGCCAAAAATTTCATCAAATAAATCAAAGTTTCACGTAACATCCAGACTATCCCCAGTATGGCCTTTGCATACTTAAAAAAAACTTTTCACTAATTTACCCTTAGTAACAACTTATATGAAGGTATTTTGTGAGAATCGACTTACAAAGGCTTTAAAAAAATAAGCAAGATTGGCCACAAATACTGTCTAAAGTCTCCTCCAGAGTTCTCTCCAAGAAAGCAAAGTGAAAGTGACAAAAGCATGAAGAACAAGTCATGAACGACTTGTGAAGGCTGGAGGGCTAAGACGGGATGTGAGGGTGACCATTTTATGGTGGTTTTGTCAGCCAAAACTATGAGCAAAACTGTGGGCAACAACACATGGTTTTCAGCCAAGGAAGCTTCCTTGTGAAGGGTGTTGATGGGGTGGCTATTTGACCTCACATCAGCTCCTATTTGGGTTGACAAGGGAAGTGAAGGTACACCAAGGGCAGTGGGGAAAAACTCCTCAAGAAGCCTTGCTTGTTGGTGCTTTTTAGTAGGCCTTAATGGGCCTAAACCGACTGGACCTCATTTTGGGTTTCAATAGGGTTTGGAATGGGGCTTCGGTTTCTAACAAGCCCAAATCCAAATTTTAGTGGCCCAATAAAAATACCAAGGTATAAAAGAATAAATAAGAGTGTAATGACATAAATTTGAGTGGTTAATAGCACATGAAAATAATTAAACACTAAGCTAAAACCAACCAACATTTAGGGTTTGGGGTAACCATTTGGGGTTTGAGAAAACCTTTTAGGGTTTCGGCTTTAACCTAGGTTTTGGTGTTTCAGTTGGATCTCAATGGTTTGGGCTTTCATTAGGGTTGAAACTTTTTTTGGTTTGGCACTAAAATGAATAATTAGATGGAATAGTGTCTATTTCGGTGGCATGATCACAATGCTTATTTTCCTTCATTTCCTTTATATTTTCATCTCATGGTTCCCCATCGTGCCAAGTGTCCTATATATTCACCAAATGCAACTAAGATCTTGCCAAGTGTCCAAATAAAACTTCTCTAAACTGATTTAAACAATCCACACTGTGATTTGAAAACAATTGGACTAAGTGCTATCACGGATGTTACTATTCAATCCAAAAAGGCGAAAATAAACTTTGCACCATAAAATCGTACATAATCCTATGAAAGTTATAGTGCAATTCGTTTCGCAAATAAAAAAATGTTTCAAACAACTATCAACTGGAAAAAGAAAATTGTATTATGGCACCGTAAAATCCTAAATATTCATCTGAGACTAATGGCTCAAACCGTTTCTCAATCTCATACTGCTAAGTACCTCAAATAAAAAAAAAAAAAAAAAATCATGTTTCTGTAACTAAAGCGGGTAAGAAATTGACTACGCTAATAGACTAAAACTTACTCGATTTCTCGATTCGTGAGACCTTTCTGTGGTTTACACAATGTTCCTAGAACTTAAGAAAATTCATCCACTGAATTTCTAGTGGGTTGTTAAATCAATTGTGTTACCTTGACTTTGGGCTACCCAGACTAATTAATGAATTGGCTTTTTGTGGATTCAGATCAGAAAGCTGGGGAGTTAAGAAACAATTGTTAGAAATTACAGAAATTGTTTTTGTAGAAAGGAATTGAAAAACATGAACAATGCAACAAGCGTGTAATTACAATGAAGTTTAGTTCAGGAAAAAGAACAGAAAGAAAGAAAGAAAAAGGTGACCCTATTTCTACACTTTTCTTTGATAGTGTAAACATAATAATAATAAAAAATAGAGATGCTATAAGACAAAAAGTACTTAATAAAATATACGGAAGGCATTGAAATTAGAATAAAGCAATAGTGCATTCCGATCAAGTTTTCAAAAGACTCAAGTTCAAGAAGCCTCCGCTATATAATATTTACATTACTAGTAATGATTACTTTTGTTTTAGTGATATTACCTTAGATTATAATCTTTAAACTCGAGGGAAGGCACGCGTCGGATTTTGTAGAAATCTTGTCCTCCTTCGCCAACCCTATCTTCGAATGGATTGGTCATGATTATGATTTCCATTTTTTGCAAGGTAGTGACAAATTGAAGTCCATCTGAAAACGTCATTATCAAGTTTTTGCATCCATGAATCATCAAACGGCTGAGGTTGGGCATGCATCCTTCCTCCACCTCCCACTCCTCTAAGTTAGCAAAATCAGAAAGGGTGAGGGATTGAAGTTGAAGAAATCCTCTTTTAGAACAAACCATCTTCTTTCCTTCGTAGGCATTGCAATGAAGGTGGAGAGTCTTTAAGTTGGGAAACTTCTCCAAAGTTGGCATTGGGTCTTCCTCAAGATAAGTAAGATATAAGGTTAACCGGGCAAGATGTGGAGAAATAATTTTGTCTGGCAACTTCTCTATTTTCCCAAAAAGCCGTAGCTTATATAAGTTAGGACAAATTGCTACTATTGGTATTATATCCACTCTCTTATCCTTACTTTGAACAATCTTAAGAACACGAAGACATTTGAATGTGAAATTTGAAGGCATTAAATTCTTTCCAAACTCGTCAAATCCATTCTCCGGATCTTTAAAATCACATATGAAAACAGGAACATTCACAAGTGTCTGCAGCTTACCAACATTAGCTAGTTGCAACTTCCCAATGACTATGGAATACCGAGGTAGATACAGATGGCGCAAGTGCTCCATATGTCTGAACACAATATTTGGCATTTTCACTATGCCAGTCACCGATCTCAAATCTAGTGTCTGCAAGCACTTCAAATTTTCTAGAGATGGAATGCTTCTTACATCAATATTCCTTAGAGATAAGAATCTCAAGAGGATGAGACTTTCGATCCCACTAAGGAACCCCCTATAGCTGTTGGAAATGTTTACAAAATTCACGACTCTAAGATATTTGAATTTTCTTATCATAGATGTCTCTACCAAAGGCATAGAGAATATTAGAAGAGACCTTAGGTGAAAATATTTTTGGGATCTTGATACTGTAACGAGATTTGATCCACCACTAATAGCA
Organism: Juglans nigra; assembly: GCA_002916485.2. NCBI lineage: Eukaryota > Viridiplantae > Streptophyta > Magnoliopsida > Fagales > Juglandaceae > Juglans > Juglans nigra. The sequence goes on from CM036126.1 coordinate 4,740,314, forward strand.
ACTCTTCGAACTTTACCAAAGGGAGCTTCTATTTCTTCCATGGACTCATGATTAATATTGATGACATTGAGAAAGTTTTCCAATTTTGCTTTTTCCACACAAAAGTCTCGCATAAGATCATGGAGACGACAAGTTTTGATCCCTGCAAGAGAACTCTTTTGTCCTACTTCTACCATACACCTCCCCACTAGCTCATGTAGATATCGTTCCCCAACATCCTCTAGCGTTTCATCGTTACTTCCAATATATTGCATTTGATCATGTATAAGACCTTCGACCACCCACATTTGAAGTAACTCCTCAATCTGTATCTCAAAGTCCTCTGGGAAACGACCTAGATATAGGAAGCACCATTTCAAGTGGGAAGGCAAATCATCATAACTTAAAGCTAACACCGAGCTAATTCGAAGACCTTCCTGTGGATGGATGTATGGTTTAACATTTTCATGTACCTGGTTCCACTCTTCTAATGTCTGCTTTGTTGCCAAAAGTCCTCCGAGTACAATGATAGCCAATGGTAACCCCTTACAATATCTAACCATTTCTTTCCCTAAAGATTTCAGGTCTTCTATGATTTTAGAATCTGCAAAGCCCAAAACAATGCAAATTAACAATATCATTTCGTCTTGCATATTCAGCCAAAAAGTAATTGACCCTATTTTACGACTTCAAAGTTTTTAATATCTAATTATAAAGTTATTAAACCATTGACACATATGGACCAAAGGGTAGAGTATGCAATTGTTTATGAAAGATTGTCTCTCCTGATCCATTCAATACTTGCGTTAATATATGGTTTTAACTCTCAGCCAATTTAGGGTCTGTTTGAATACTTAAATATTCTCATATATTCTGAACAATTCTCATAATTTCATTCACAAACATCACTCAAATATAAAATATCTTTTAATTTCAAATTTTCAACTTTTTCATCTAATGATTATCTAATCATTATCGAAACACAAAACCCAACACAATTTTTTCAAATTTCAAAACAAAATAATATTAAAAAATTATATTCAAATAATTTTTTAACTTTAAAATATTTTTATTCAACATATTCTCTATTCTTTCCAAAAACTCAATAAAACATTGTAACACAAACTATTTTACTACTATTTTATTCACCCAAAGGAGCCCTTAATTAATGTTCTCTTACATTAAAAAATATATCCCTTCAGTTAGAAACATGTGTCAATTTTTCATCAGATTAATACCATAAACTCATCATTAGCCAACCTAAAAAACCTTTTATCTTTTGGTCAAATTTTTAGAGGATTTAAGTCTTCACATGGAATATAATTGAAATAACTATAAATAAACTAAGTTCATGTCTTGCCGGCCATTTGAGAGATAAATTTCTCCAATTGCATTAACTTCCACGAGGTTAGTTTATAAATTAATAATCCATGTGTGATTTAGGGTCATCATCTTCCTATTTTATTTGCGAGTGATCATAACACTTGTTTAAATCATATTTTTTTCTCTCTCTTAATTCCTGTTCATGATTATGTGAAGTTAAATGACGGGAAAATAATATTACCTTGACTAAACCAGCAATCATTTAATATCAAACGCTTATAAAAGAATCTAGGGGATGAGAGTTAGATAGAGTTTCTATATTATACCTTCTGTTCTCCATGATATTGCTATATTTTGAAGCAATTCCCAGCTGTTTCCATCATTCAGAAACTTCAATTTGTGAAGGAGGACGCCCCTTGGATCTACATACTGAGCCAAGTCTTCATTACGAGAGGTAAGCAATATTCTGCTGTTTGTATCATTCATTGGGAAGGCAGCACGTAAACTGTTCCAATCCTCAACTTTCCTTATATTATCTAGAACCACCAAACATTTATTTTGGCGCTGAACTTCACAAAGTTTCTCAGCAAGCTCTTCATCTCTCAGGCTTCGAATTTCATCTCTCTGCTTTTTAGATGGAGTGATAAGACCGATCATAACTCCTTCCCAAACATCTCTTCTTTGATATTGTTGAGGGATAGATACCCAGGCACGGCAGTCGAAGTGACGCTTGACTTGCTGGTCATGATAAACCTTCCTAGCAAGAGTAGTCTTTCCAAGACCACACACACCACATATGGAAACAACTTTTTTATGTTTTTCTTTTGTCAAACAATGCACCAGTTCATTCAGGCTATCCTCCAATCCAACAACATCATGTTCAACATGAGCATACGTTTGCCTTTGCTCCCTTAGCTTCTTATTTGAAGAACTCGCGCCAGCTCCTTCCGGCCCCGACAATTTTATAAAGGCAGTACTGCTTATTAAACTATTTTTCAAATCAGAAATTTCGCTCGTGATTTTTGCAATTTCTGACCTAAGTAGACGCCTAGTTTTTACTTTGGAAAAGAGAGAAGAAAGCCTCCTGAGGACATTTTGTCTGCCTCCTTCCCTCTTGGAGGCAACTTTGAGGGCATACGTCTCAATAATATCTTCTATATCATAAGCAATATCTCTGATTTCTGCAACCCATTGGCGTATGCTTGCTCCTTCATTTTGTCTTGCATCTGCATCTTTTAGGAGACATCGGATCCTTGTAAGCTCTGCTTTTAGCTGTTTAACTTGGTCCTTCACACGGTACAAGGATATTGCATTTTCTATGAGCGCATCAGATAACCTTTCCACCGCAGTAGACACAATAGCATCGACCATTTCTCTTCACGTAACAAAGGAGATGGATGAGAAGTTTGAATGTAAATCGGCTCAAGTTTTGCAAGGAAGTATCATTTAATGCAAGGCTTGCAGATTGAATGCAAAAAAGAAGAACGAAAAGAGTATGGTTGACGTGCACCAGCAGGTTCATTCTTTGCCTCTGTCCTAAGCAATTCATGAGGAAGAAAAAGAAAGGGTGTGGGTCCCCTTGAAAGAATGAACTATGAAGCATTATTAGGAGGGAAAGAATATCAAACGATCCAAGGATGCTCCATTCTCTTCCTAACCCTTTCTTTTACCCTTTTCATCGCATTAAACTCTTTAAAAGTTTAGCTAAATCTTAGTCCTAACGACTTCCGCTTATAACCACAGCCACGCGTCCATTTTTTGAAATATTTTTTTTTTATATTGGGGTTTGTACAAAGAGTCAATGAATACTATAGAGTTAGAAAATTTATTAGAATATAATTTTAAAAGGTAGTTTTTGTTTTTATTTTTATAAAAATTGCTCCTATTTTTTCATTTTACTATATTTAATTTTATTTAAAAAATTTGAAAAAAAAAAAAAAGAAGAAGGAAGGAAGAAACCAAACAAAGCCACATTAATATTCAACTCTCGGCCTATACCTAATTATCTATTTACTATTTATATTTTTTTTCCTTTTGGATTAAGAATCATTCAGCCAAAAGTGTGAATATTACACTACAAGAAATTTGACTTTTAGAGATGAAATTTGTTAGGGATTTCATCCCTAAAAGTCAGTTTTGGAGTCTCCAAAAATGCCTGAGCTACTAAATTCGTTCGAACGGAAAAATATCCATTCGAACAAGATATTTTATGACGAACAAAATCGTCTCAAAAAAATAAAATCGTTCGAACGGAACAAAATATATTCACATGGAATTAATGTCCGTTCGAACAGTATATAATCTGTTCGAATAATAATATTGGCGGAAAATTAATTTATTTTTCCCGGGGTAAGTTAATAACCGTTCAAACTTAAATTTCTTTGTTCGAACGGATAGAGATTCAATTAATTTTTTTTATTAGTATGGATTTGTGCATATATTTTTCCATTAAAGTAATAAATATTTTTTCCATTAATTTGTTATCATTTTCAAAATATAAAAATGTGTATATATTATATATTATGATTTGCGGTGAGTTAAAATATTTATAAATTCATAAATTACTTTTATGTAATTAACTTCAAAACTTTATAACGATTTCTTTTATGTTAAATTTATATAAATATAACTTTAAAGATAGTATCATTGTTTATATTATCATGAACGTCAAGTAAAATTAAAAAAAATAAACAAAGTAGTAAACACGAGAAATAAAAACCATACATTAATTATATCTCAAATATATAATGTTCAATATAACATAAAAAAGTAAAATAATAACTAAAACGATCATAATTATTGATTCCTTAGTATATCAACATCCTCTTGCAACATTTTAATAAATCCTTCCAGATCCCTAAGCTTCTCCATGATGGACTCAACGAACTCCACAAACAGAACTCGTACCTGATCCAAAGTAGCCCCAGGAGGCTGTCTCTCAATAGCGACAGCACTACTAGAAGCTGGATCTGTGAGAGGATCACTAGGTTGTTCTGGTGCAGTCTTCCGCAAGTGCCCCTGACTCTTGCTGAATATGATCTTGTTAAGGGGCCCCATCTATGGCGGCCTCCGCTCAATGGCCGACACTATAACCCCCGATCGGAGTAGGAGGTTACATATCAGCAGTGCAAATGGTAGACTACCTCCACTGGAAAAGCGTGACTCCGATCGAATGCGGAGGAATAAATATAATGCCAAATCAATGGGATCCTCCCGTGCTATCCGCAGCAATAATCTGACTCGATCGATCCCGAAATCAGTCTTGTATCTTTTTGGATCGATGTTATAGCCAACAATCAAATTAAGCATTCTAAAAAATCCTATACAATCGGCCTGTCGGTTCATCTTGCTCCCATCATATGGGGGAGCCGATGGGTCTCACACTAGCTAACGCACCTGATCTTCTGTGAGACCATCATCAGGTAGATCCTCATCCTCACTACCATCTGAAGTAGCATCCGAATCTACATTTGGGGCTAGCGTGGAGGATGCAGCCGATGTGTCGGAATCAGATGGTACAGCCGCTGGTCGCTGTGAAGGCGCTGCAGGATATGCATCGGCTATACGGGGAATGTTAAGGAACTCAGCAATAATGCGGGGAGAGAAATTAATACTCACTCCCCGGACTGATATGGTGTAGAACAGAGCATCAGCGCTAAGTTCTCCCATGGCACGGTAGAACTCACCGACCATCTCTGGATATGCAGTCCCCCGCTGCTCACAGATCGGTATCCATCCCCGCTCGGTGAAGATGGACTGTATGCTCTGTCCATCCCATGAAAGATCAGAGAAGTCAGACAAAATGATTGGACGCTTGACAAGTGTAGACCTCATCTCCGGAGCATGAGCTGCTGATCCACTACTTTGGCTGGGCTTATCTCTCGCATGTTTTCTTCCACTGGATGCCATTGATATACTGTTTAACTATAATGAAAGTAAGAATATAATTAACCATAATATTTAAATTATATTAATGAAGAATTATAGTATATTGAACTGAATTGAAATAATTTGTTCGAACAGAACATAGTCTATTCGAATTAGAAAACTCTATTCGAATGGATTGTTCTGTTCATTCGAATAAAGTTTCTTTGTTCATTCGAACGGACTAGAGTTTGTTCGAACGGAAGAAGCCAAACAGCCATGGCTGAATCGACTCAGCCCCGAACTGAAAAACTTCATATCTAGATGTTATCTTTTGTTTTAACTGGTAGAAATGATTAAGGAGTGAAACTCAATCATTTCTACCAATTATTTTGATGTTATTTCCACGGAATACACCAAAATGGGTGGATTTCGGATTCGAAATCCATACCCCCCCCCCCAAAAACACATCCCATTCGTGCAAAAAACTAAACAATAGAGGTGGAGAGCTGACCCATACCTCTTAGTAAGGGTGTAACCGGTCCGGTCTGGTCCGGTTTTAGACAAATTCTAGGACCGAACCGGTATGTACCAGTTTTGTATTTTCCAAAACCGATTACGCACCGGTTACCCTCTTAAACCGGTACTTCCGGTTTTATCGATTTCCGGTCTGGTCCGGTCCGATTTTCTGATTTTTTTAAAATGTAAGTTTCACAGTTTGTCATTAAAAATTTGTTTATTAAAAAAAAATATGTTTTAACTTTTACTAAAAAAATCTGCTTTACTAAAAACTACATCAAATTTTCAATAAAAAATCTACTTTACACTAAAAACTTGTGTATTCACTCATTTATAGGCAATGGAAAGCTTGCTAATTACTACTTTCCATACAGAAACGTAAAGCTATGGGCCTATGGCAATTAGTTAATCACTAACTCTATGCAAATTATAATTGCATGCATGCTTGGATAAGAGAAGTATTACCAAAACATCAGCTAAGAGGCCATAACCTAATCGAAAAAAATAAGATAAGTTAATTCTATGGTAAAAACTAGATGAAGAACCAGTTATATATATATATATATATATATATACACACACACACACACATTCACCTCTCGTATAGCCTAGCTACTTGCATCTCTCATGCATCAAGCATTACGGATTCACAAAAAGAGCTAAAGCTGAATGATAGATGTAAAGGCTGATTTAGAAATGGAAGCAGTGATTTTAGCAGCAGCCATATTGACAATTAGTAATTACGGATTCACAAAACCCAATCACAAAACCCAATCAATCCAATCGGCAATCACATATTCACAAAAATCTCAATATCACAAAACCCAATCACAAAAATCGTAGTAGGCTAGTATGTAATTTCAAAAAAAAAATACTTACCGTGGGGGGTCGGGGGCAGATCGACAAAGAGACTGAGATAGGGGCCGAGAGAGTTGAGAGAACAAAGAAGAGAGATTGAGAGCGACGTCGAAAGAGTTGAGAGACGAGAGTGTGAGAGGCAGGAGAGTTGAGAGTGAGAGACTGGACGAGAGACGGAGAGGGCGAGCTACGAGAGACGAAGGGCGAGGCTGCGAGGGCTGAGAAGTGAGAGACGAACGGCTGAGAGGCGGGAGAGTTTAGAGTGAGAGACGAGAAGAGAGGTGGAGAGAGCTGCGGGGGAAAGTGAAATCAGTGAATCACGGATTCACGAAGGCGGAAGGAGATGAAGTTTTCAGATAGACACATTTAGGGTTTTCAAATAGATGAAAACGGCGCCGTTTCCTTTAGCCCTTTCCTATTTAATTCAAATTTAATTCTTTTCAATGTGTTTTTATTTTAAATGATAATTAAAATTTATATATATTTCATGTTTGTAATACATGTAATAGATTATACTGATTATACTGATTTATTATAACTATATTTGTAATACATTTAATATACTATAGTAAAATATTTTATATATTAGACTATATAATATATATATATATGTAATACATTTAATATACCATAGTCTAATAGAATTAAAATTAGCATATTACTATAGTTATATATTAGTATTAGTTATAGTGATTTAGTATAACTATATTAGTATAACTATAACTATAGTCTATAGTCTATATTAAACTATTAGTTATATACTTATATATTAGCATAGCTAAATAATATATTAGACTATATAATAATATTAATAATAGCATATTAGTATAGTTATATATTAGTACTAGTTATAGTGATTTAATATAACTATATTAGTATAAGTATAATTGTAGTCTTAGTCTATAGTCTATATTAAACTATTAGTATTAGACTATTAGTTAAATAGTTATAGACTTGTATATTAGTATAGCTATATAATATATTAGACTATATAATAGTATTAATATTAGCCTATTAGTATAGTTATATATTAGTATTAGTTATAAACTTTTAGTAAAAACTTTTAGTATTAATTATAAGTATAGCTATAATTTATAGTTTATATTAGACTATTAGTATTACTGTATTAGTTAAATAGTCTATAACTATTAGTTATAGACTTATATATTAGTATAGCTAAATAATATATTAGACTATATAATAGTATTAATATTAGACAATTGGTATAGTTATAAGTTATAAGTTATATATAAGTATTAGTTATAAAATATATATTTAATATTGGTATTAGTTATAAACTTTTAGTATTAATAATAAGTATAACTATAATCTATAGTCTACATTAGACTATTAGTATAGTTAAATAGTTAAATAGTCTATAACCACTAGTTATATACTTATATATTAGCATAGCTAAATAATATATTAGATTATATAATAATATTAATATTAGCATATTAGTATAGTTATATATTAGTACTAGTTATAGTGATTTAGTATAACTATACTCTTAGTCTATAGTCTATATTAAACTATTAGTATTAGACTATTAGTTAAATAGTTATAGACTTGTATATTAGTATAGCTATATAATATATTAGACTATATAATAGTATTAATATTAGCCTATTAGTATAGTTGTATATTAGTATTAGTTATAAACTTTTAGTATTAATTACAAGTATAACTATAATTTATAGTTTATATTAGACTATTAGTATTACTGTATTAGTTAAATAGTCTATAACTATTAGTTATAGACTTATATATTAGTATAGCTAAATAATATATTAGACTATATAATAGTATTAATATTAGACCATTGGTATAGTTATAAGTTATAAGTTATAAGTTATATATAAGTATTAGTTATAAACTATATATTTAATATTAGTATTAGTTATAAACTTTTAGTAAAAACTTGTAGTATTAATTATAAGTATAACTATAGTCATTCGTATATATTAGACTATTAGTATTAGTTATAAACTTTTAGTGATTTAGTATTAACATTTTATGTAATAATTTATAAATTATAATAACAAATTATTTCATATATGATATTATGAATATATATAATTTTATATATTATATATAAAAATTTCACATAAAAATTTATAGTTATACATAATATATAAAACTTATATATATATATTAATTATTAATATATATATATATAATATTTTGTATAAAACTTATATATTCAATAATACAAATATTATTTTTTTATATATATTTTTAATCAACCGGTCCGGTCCGGTCCAGGCCGGGCTGAAAAATTCCAAAACCGGAACCGGCCGGTTTTTACATTATAAGAACCGATCCCGGACCGGACCGGTTCAAAACCGGTAAAACAAGTCCGGTCCGATCCGGTCCGGACCGGTTTTCCGATTTCCCGGTTCGAAATTACACCCCTACCTCTTAGAAATTCAAATGTGGGTTCCTACGGCAGTTGAGTGGCGGTTGTCGCGGTGGAGTTAAGGGGCGAATTCGGAGGCTCTCGGTGGTTGCTGGTTCGAATGAGAGAGTTTTGTTTCATTGTATTCAAACTGAGTCTATAATGACCATGGCGTCTCGTTCGAACTAGATAAATATCCGTTCGAACGGTTATTATATTAATATATTTATAATTATATTACTAATAATAATATATAATAATAATAATATTACAAAGTATAAAAGTATAAAAATGAAACTAATAATAGTATTATAATACTTTTAATTAATATATTTAGTATATTATTTTTAAATATATTGTTTCTATTATACTAAGTACATACTAAAAGCATTAACATTGAATTCATCATTTTCATCTTCAAAATTTGGTGAAAAGTACATATTTTATATAAACTCAAAACCTCCTTATCCATAACCACACATTGAATTAGTCATTGGATTCATCAAAATAATAATATAATATGGTTTTTTTAATAATAATATTTTTAATTTATTTTTTCATATTTTACAATTATACTAACTATATGTTAATTAATAATTTAATTTGATACTTAAATTATTGTTTTCCAACTTAAATATATTGTGGCTCAAAATTAGGAAACAATAATTTAAGTAAATAAAATAATAGTTATAGAGTGTGAATAGTGACTCTTCAAATTTGAAGATGAATTGGAATGCACAATTCGTCAAAGTTTCAGATTTTAATGTTTGGTGAATCCAATACAGTGATTTTAAACATGAATTCATCAAATTTTGAAGATTGAACTTATTTGATGAGTTCAATGCCACTGCTCTAAGTACTTAGTATAATTACAATAGTTGAATTATATAGGTACTATATATAAGTTATGATAACTATACTCCTATAGTTTATATAATATTATAACACTAATTATAGTTACTAGTGATATAACTGCAGTGTAAGTATTATATATAGTTACTATATAGCTATAGCTATTATAAGTCATGATAACTATACAAGTTAATATAATTAATATAAATATAGATATATTGGATATTAGCTATATAGCTACTACAATGTAAGTATTATATAGTTACTATATATATATAGTAGCTATTAGTTATATAGCTATTACAGTATAAGTATTATAAGTTATAATAATTATACAAGTTAAAATAATTAATATATATAGTAGTTATTAGTTATATAGCTACTACGTTTTGATAATTATATAAGTTATCATAAATACTATAGTTAAAATAGTTATTATAGCTACTTCAGTGCAAGTATTATAAGTTATGAAAAATATACAAGTTATCATAACTATAGTAACTAGTTACTAGTTACTATTATAAGTTACTATAACTATAGTTATTATAGATTATATCACAAAATAGTAAGTTATATAATATATAGTGCAAAATTAGAAGACCAAAAGTATATATATATATATATATTAATAAGTACTATATATTAATAGTTAGTATATAGTATAAGTATTATATTAACTATTAGACTTGTAGTGCATTATATATTATCAATTATAATATAAAATAGTTGGTACAATATATTGTTATTATATAGTATATAATATTAAAATATTTTGTGATTAGTTCAAAACCAAAAAAGTCCCGTTCGAACGGTGTTATCTCGTGGAATGTGTTTGGAGGGAAACTTCGCGCCAAATACTCTGAATGTTAGTTTATTCGAACGTCAAAATTCGTCATTCGAATGCTCTGCAAGAAATAGTGTTACGAAAATACCCTTTGAGGTGGTCTACATTTGAAGAATATGCCAAGGAATATTCTGATTTGTTAGTTCGAACAACAAAATGACACGTTAGAATGTGAAATAAATAGCGGCACAATTGGCGCCTAATCGAAATTTTCGTATTCGAATGGGTAAATTTCCAGTTCGAACGAGACTTCACAGATTCATATACCTGAACCTCCCGTTCATTTTCATAGTTGATGAATGTTTAATAGGAGGCATAGCACGGTTTTGTGATTTTGTGCGTGTGAGAGTATTGTGGAGAGAGAGATACTCACAGACTTAGTGAGAGAAGGGATTCTTGAGAGAGAGAGAGGAGAGGTTCGAACAAAAGGTATGTTTTTTTTTTCTATGTTGTTTTGTATTTCGAGTTACATTAATGTTAGTTTATTGCACATGATTTAGGTTTTTCTCATAATGTTTTTATGCTTATGTAGGTATTGTGGATTGATACTTTTGTTTGGATTGCTTAAATTTAAGGTAATATTTATAATTTTTTAGGTTTTTGATAATTTTTAATTTTTAATTAATTATGTTAAGATGCATGCTGTATATTTATATTTGTGCAATCCCATTAAAATGGGTATTCTGGCAATATACATCTTATGAGATTGTGATTGTAAAAAATTGTGTTTTTGTGGCAAATGTTTTCTCTCTTTTTCGTGTCTGGAATCTGGGTTTGTCCCGTTCGAACGCTATAACGTTAGTTTGAATGGGATCCTGTGAGAGTAGAACATTGTTCGAACAATAATCCAAATATAACAAAAATTATAAATGAATAAAATATAAAAATATAGATTAATATAATATAATTACAACATATTTTATATAAAATTAAATTAGAAACTTAAAATATAGATATAACATAGCAATTGTTAATAGATAATTAATGTATAAAGCTTATAAAAAAATGTAATTACAAAATAATATAGTATAATTACAAAATATTATGCATTAAAAATTAAATTAGAAACTTAAAATATAGATATAACATAGCAATTGTTAATAGTTAAATTAACATATAAAGGTTATAAAAAATGTAATTACAAAATAATATAGTATAATTACAAATATTATGCACTAAAATTAAATTAGAAACTTAAAATATAGATATAACATAGCAATTGTTAATAATTAAATTAATGTGTAAAACTTATAACAAATTTAACTAAAAAATAATATAGTATAATTACAACATATTATGCACTAAAATTAAATTAGAAACTTAAAATATAGATATAACATAGTAATTGTTAATAGTTAAATTAATGTATAAATCTTATAAAAAATGTATTATGAGTTAGATAGTTTTGAATTTTAGGATTATTTTTATATGTACTTAAAACCTTAGACCCGTTCGAGAGTTGTGGCTAAATTTTTCTCTTAAGAATGTTTGGGTACAAACTCTTGAATTGTCCAAAGTGGACAGTTTAGGATTCTATTATCTATACGGCAGATATATTCAGTTTAAACTCTTGTGTTAGTCAATTAAAATTTTGGTTCAGCGATTCCTTACATTATTCGGGTATGTGGTCTGTAAGTTTCTCGGCCCATTAATAGGGTTGACGACTTATCATGACTAGCATACTTGGAGAATAGTAGGGAAATGCTGCCAAAATTTGTATTAACATTAGAGTTTAGGACTGAGTATATATGCGATATAGATAATAGTCTCTCAAATGGGATAGGATCAACTACCTTGTAAAAGTTGGATTTTTTTTATAGTGTTTATCCTATAAATTTTGTGTTTTTTGATAGACATTTGACAAGTAACAGAAATACAATGGATAAAAGTTGGATGCTACTGGGAGATAGACTTGGGCGAGACTATAAGGAGTATGCACAAGGGGTGAAGTTTTTTATAGAGTTTGCTCGCATAAGTGTTGACAGTCGAGGATTTATAAGATATCCGTGCAATAAGTGCAAAAATCTTAGTTCTTATAACTTGGTGGTAGTGGAGGATCATTTATTTGTAAGTGGAATTGATCCTATATACTCACCTTGGGTCTTACATGGGAAACTATTTTTCAAAGGAGTTAGATTTAGCAGTCAGACCAATCAAATGGAAGAGGGTAACGACATCGACATACAAGACATTAATGTGAATGATCGTGATGACAGTGATGACAATATAGAATTAGACTCATGCCCAGTGTGTCATGAGTCAAGATGGGACATCCGATAAACGTAATGTACCCCCATAAAGTGTTAAGACATTTTCCGTTGATTCTTCAACTTCAAATATTGTTTACGCGGTTGACTGCCAAAGATATGTCTTGGCATCAAACAGAAAGAGTCCAAAATGAAAATTTCCTCTCGCATTTCTACAGATTCCTTACAATGGAAGAAATTTGACGTCAAGTTTCCATGATTTGCTGAAAAACCTCGCAATGTACGTCTTGGTTTAGCAACGGATGGTTTTAAAAAAATCCATTTGGCAACATGAGCACTTCTCATAGTAACTTGGCCTGTCATATTAATGCCCTATAACTGTCATGGTTCCCACCTTGGAAGTGTATGAAGGATCCCTATTTTATGATGACTCTACTGATACCAGGGCAAGGTCACTAGAAAAATGCATTAGATGTATATCTGCACCCACTGATTGCAGAGTTGAAAGAGTTGTGGGATCAGGGTGTTAGTACATATGATGCAACCTCGTCGGGGGAGTTTCAAGATGCATGTTGCAGTGATGTGGACAATAAATGATTTTCTTTGCATATGGCAATCTGTCTGAGTGGAGCACAAAAGGTAAAAATGGCTTGTCCTGTTTGCAATATAGATACACAGTCTCAATAGTTGAGTCATGGTAGGAATTTATGTTTTTATGGGGACATCGTCGTTATTTACCACATGATCATAGATGGCGTACAAATAGGGCGATGTTTGATGGAAGGGTTGAGCGCAGGGTATCACCGCCAGAGTTGACTAGGAATGATATTATCGCCCAGTTGGGGGATGTTTCAGAAAACAGATTTGGAAAAGATTCAAGGGTTCGAAAAAGAAAACGACAAGCCCGCAGTAGAGTTGAATTGGACAAAAAAAGTAATTTTCTTTGAATTGTCAAACTGGTCTACCTTGACACTACGCCACAATTTAGATGTTATGCA
>CM036126.1:4761444-4816552 GCA_002916485.2 Juglans nigra
AGGAGGCATAGCACGGTTTTTTGTGATTTTGTGCGTGTGAGAGTATTGTGGAGAGAGAGATACTCACAGACTTAGTGAGAGAAGGGATTCTTGAGAGAGAGAGAGGAGAGGTTCGAACAAAAGGTATGTTTTTTTTTTCTATGTTGTTTTGTATTTCGAGTTACATTAATGTTAGTTTATTGCACATGATTTAGGTTTTCTCATAATGTGTTTTATGCTTATGTAGGTATTGTGGATTGATACTTTTGTTTGGATTGCTTAAATTTAAGGTAATATTTATAATTTTTAGGTTTTTGATAATTTTTAATTTTTAATTAATTATGTTAAGATGCATGCTGTATATTTATATTTGTGCAATCCCATTTAAAATGGGTATTCTGGCAATATACATCTTATGAGATTGTGATTGTAAAAATTGTGTTTTGTGGCAAATGTTTTCTCTGTTTCGTGTCTGGAATCTGGGTTTGTCCCGTTCGAACGCTATAACGTTAGTTTGAATGGGATCCTGTGAGAGTAGAACATTGTTCGAACATAATCCAAATATAACAAAAATTATAAATGAATAAAATATAAAAATATAGATTAATATAATATAATTACAACATATTTTATATAAAATTAAATTAGAAACTTAAAATATAGATATAACATAGCAATTGTTAATAGATAAATTAATGTATAAAGCTTATAAAAAATGTAATTACAAAATAATATAGTATAATTACAAAATATTATGCATTAAAATTAAATTAGAAACTTAAAATATAGATATAACATAGCAATTGTTAATAGTTAAATTAACATATAAAGGTTATAAAAAATGTAATTACAAAATAATATAGTATAATTACAAAATATTATGCACTAAAATTAAATTAGAAACTTAAAATATAGATATAACATAGCAATTGTTAATAATTAAATTAATGTGTAAAACTTATAACAAATTTAACTAAAAAATAATATAGTATAATTACAACATATTATGCACTAAAATTAAATTAGAAACTTAAAATATAGATATAACATAGTAATTGTTAATAGTTAAATTAATGTATAAATCTTATAAAAAATGTATTATGAGTTAGATAGTTTTGAATTTTAGGATTATTTTTATATGTACTTAAACCTTAGACCCGTTCGAGAGTTGTGGCTAAATTTTCTCTTAAAGAATGTTTGGGTACAACTCTTGAATTGTCCAAAGTGGACAGTTTAGGATTCTATTATCTATACGGCAGATATATTCAGTTTAAACTCTTGTGTTAGTCAATTAAAATTTTGGTTCAGCGATTCCTTACATTATTCGGGTATGTGGTCTGTAAGTTTCTCGGCCCATTAATAGGGTTGACGACTTATCATGACTAGCATACTTGGAGAATAGTAGGGAAATGCTGCCAAAATTTGTATTAACATTAGAGTTTAGGACTGAGTATATATGCGATATAGATAATAGTCTCTCAAATGGGATAGGATCAACTACCTTGTAAAAGTTGGATTTTTTTATAGTGTTTATCCTATAAATTTTTGTGTTTTTTGATAGACATTTGACAAGTAACAGAAATACAATGGATAAAAGTTGGATGCTACTGGGAGATAGACTTGGGCGAGACTATAAGGAGTATGCACAAGGGGTGAAAGTTTTTATAGATTTTGCTCGCATAAGTGTTGACAGTCGAGGATTTATAAGATATCCGTGCAATAAGTGCAAAAATCTTAGTTCTTATAACTTGGTGGTAGTGGAGGATCATTTATTTGTAAGTGGAATTGATCCTATATACTCACCTTGGGTCTTACATGGGAAACTATTTTTCAAAGGAGTTAGATTTAGCAGTCAGACCAATCAAATGGAAGAGGGTAACGACATCGACATACAAGACATTAATGTGAATGATCGTGATGACAGTGATGACAATATAGAATTAGACTCATGCCCAGTGTGTCATGAGTCAAGATGGACATCCGATAAACGTAATGTACCCCATAAAGTGTTAAGACATTTTCCGTTGATTCTTCAACTTCAAATATTGTTTACGCGGTTGACTGCCAAAGATATGTCTTGGCATCAAACAGAAAGAGTCCAAAATGAAAATTTCCTCTCGCATTCTACAGATTCCTTACAATGGAAGAAATTTGACGTCAAGTTTCCATGATTTGCTGAAAAACCTCGCAATGTACGTCTTGGTTTAGCAACGGATGGTTTTAATCCATTTGGCAACATGAGCACTTCTCATAGTACTTGGCCTGTCATATTAATGCCCTATAACTTACCACCTTGGAAGTGTATGAAGGATCCCTATTTTATGATGACTCTACTGATACCAGGGCCAAGGTCACTAGAAAATGAATTAGATGTATATCTGCAACCACTGATTGCAGAGTTGAAAGAGTTGTGGGATCAGGGTGTTAGTACATATGATGCAACCTCGTCGGGGGAGTTCAAGATGCATGTTGCAGTGATGTGGACAATAAATGATTTTCTTGCATATGGCAATCTGTCTGAGTGGAGCACAAAAGGTAAAATGGCTTGTCCTGTTTGCAATATAGATACACAGTCTCAATAGTTGAGTCATGGTAGGAAATTATGTTTTATGGGACATCGTCGTTATTTACCACATGATCATAGATGGCGTACAAATAGGGCGATGTTTGATGGAAGGGTTGAGCGCAGGGTATCACCGCCAGAGTTGACTAGGAATGATATTATCGCCCAGTTGGGGGATGTTTCAGAAAACAGATTTGGAAAAGATTCAAGGGTTCGAAAAAGAAAACGACAAGCAGTAGAGTTGAATTGGACAAAAAAAGTATTTTCTTTGAATTGTCATACTGGTCTACCTTGACACTACGCCACAATTTAGATGTTATGCACATCGAGAAAAATATATGTGAGAATATATTGGGCACTCTGATGTCAATAGAAAGGAAGATAAAAGATACAGCTAAC
This sequence comes from Juglans nigra, assembly GCA_002916485.2. Classification (NCBI taxonomy): domain Eukaryota; kingdom Viridiplantae; phylum Streptophyta; class Magnoliopsida; order Fagales; family Juglandaceae; genus Juglans; species Juglans nigra. Next base: position 4,764,386 of record CM036126.1, read on the forward strand.
TCTCGTAAAGACTTAAAGGAGATAGGGATCAGACCGGAGTTGCATTTGCAAGATAATGGATCGTCAGCTTATATGCTCATCGGATGGTATACACTTTTAAATGATGAGAGAAAGAAATTTTATGATTGGTTTATGAAAATCAAATTACCCGATGGCTATGCTTCAAACATGACAAGATGTGTTCTAACATATGATTGGAAGATATCTGGTCTTAAAAGTCACGGCTGTCATGTATTTTTGCAGCGTCTGTTGCCGGTTGGTGTGCGTGGAAAGCTTACTCGAGATGTTCGTACAGCTCTCACAGAATTAGGGGGATTTCTCAAAGACATTTGTAATAGAAAGTTGAAAGTTGATGTTAAAAATGGAAGCTGACAGTGCAGTAATATTGTGCAAATTGGAGAGTTTGTACCCGCCTTCATTCTTTGATGTAATGGTTCATTTGGCTGTGCACCTACCTCGTGAGGCTTTACCCGCTGGCCTGGTTCAATATAGATGGATGTAACCTATTGAACGGTTTTTGAGAAAACTTAAGCGATCTGTGGGGAATAAAAAGTTATGATTTAATTGCTGTATATATAGCTGTTGTAAACAAGCGTCGAGGTAGAGGCACTACGAGGGGTGTCTGCATAGAGAAAGTAAGGAAAATTGGTAAAATCAAAGTTGACATTCCTGATGATCACACTAGTGGCTCTAGAGATTCGGCAGCATGGCTTGCTTCTTATGTTGGTCCACTTACTCGCACGTATGCACCGATTGCTACATCCTCTTGGTCTAAAGTTCCCCAAGATGTGAAAGACCACATAAAAAACAGTTGTTTGATAATAACCTACATCTCAAGCAACTAAGTATATAATATGTTACTTTCAAGTTATTTTGTATTTATAGTAATTGTTTATAATTTTCGAAATGATGAGTTCGAGCTAATTTTGGCCTAAGAGATGATCGATTAACGGTTGAGGAACTGATGTCGAATGCATTTTGGAGGTACAAAGGTCGATTCCATGCACATTATAAGAAGTTTACTACAATAGAGGCGCGCCAAAATCCATTCCAAAATATGCCACCAAACGAATGGGAGAAAGTTTGTGATATGTTTGAAGACCCTACTTATCAAGTAATATCGCTGCTGTATTTTTTTAATAATATATCACAGATGTATTAAACATATTGACTAATATTTTTTTTTTTTAACAATGGAATACTGTGAACAAAGCAAATAGATCAAATTTAAAGATAAACCATCATGCAGGTTCCCGATCTTTTCATCGTTTGTCTAACAAAATGGTAAGTTATTTTAGTGCCCGTCAAATATTAACATATAATACATATTTTCTGATTTAAGTTCTAATATAGATTTTCCTTTTACAGAAAGAAGAAAGTCCTACTGACTATGATTTGAATCAAATGTATGCTAAAACACATAAAAATCGTGATGGTGTTTGGGCCAGTCCCGAAGCAGAGGCAAATTATGTAAGATTAAGTTTTTTTTAATTTCATTGTCACATAATATTTTTGTTACTTATACTAACTTTAATGTTTTTGTTTTTGTAGGACAAGATGATATCTCTTAAGGAAACTGCTGCGGATCAATCTGATGCATCATCTATCAACGATGCTCAGATCATTTCTCAAGTTTTTAGATCACGTTCTGGATATTTGAGGGGTTTAGGACGTTGCGTAAAACCATCCGCCTCATCATCATAATCCTATTCTTGAGCCAAATCGAATGACGGCAAGACTAAGAAATTAGAGGAAGCAGCACTTGAGATAGAACGACTGAGGTCCAAGGAAAAAGAGCTGCTGGCCCGATTAGATCAAGCAGCAGATTTGGAGGCGAGATTAGAAGAGATGATGCATTTGAATAACCAAAAAATGTTTGAACAATTCCAGTCAATGATGTCCCAAAACTCTATGCCACCACCAAAGTCTTCAAATTTATCTTTTCTTTAATTGCTATTATGATGTTCCAAAACATTTGAACAATTGATGTTTGAATTACAAATTGTGTAATATTAATATAATATTTTTAATTAAATTCTGATCTGTATGATTAATACAGTTCGAACGGTAAATAACCAGTTCGAACGGTAAATTACCATTTGTAATTTCATTCGAACCAAAACAGACTCATTCGAACGAAAACTACCTCATTCGAATGACAAAAGAGAAATACGGACGTTCGAATAATAAATTAAGCGTTCGAATAACAGTTATGTGCAAAACCCCGTTCAAACGGAAATAATTTTCGAAAATAAAATTTCTGTTTGAACAGACATAATTTTTATTCTAACACAAGTCGTTTGAAAAATTTGTTAGTTCGAACGCATAAAATCTGTTCAAACACTCCGTTCGTTCGAATATGATCAAATATGGATATTAGTTCGAATAAATATTTCATATTGTTCGAATGGACATCTCGGTTCTGACGGAGAAATATTCCATTCGAACAATATATTGAGACGAAATCAGTTCGTCTAAAAAACAATTATCCGTTCGAACGATTTCGATTGGATCCGCCTAATTTCGTCTCAAAAAATGATTTTTTGAGACAAATTTTGATTTTCATCTGCAAAAATTTTTTGAGACGATCTTTCCGAGATAAATTTGAGATGAATTTTTTCATCTCCAAATATAATTTGAGACAAAAATTGTGTTTTTTGAGACATTTTTTTGTCTCAAAAAACACAATCTCTTGTAGTGTTACGTATTCACACATGCATGATTTGGACTAAAAATTTATCCTTTTCCCCAATTACAAATAACTTGAACAGAAATCTCATTATAATTTCCAGCATCAGATAGGATTTTAAAATAAATTCAGGCATTCCCAATCCCAACTCCAAGGAACATATATTATAGCTCGAATCCGGCCACTAGAAATTGACTTTCTTTTTCACAAATATTCTCTAACATCATATATATATATATATATATATATATATATAAAATCATAAGTTTCAAAATAAATTTAATTTTCAGATACCCATATCCCATGTCGAATCCCTACAAACCTTATTCAGAATATAATATAAGTACTACTTTATTGAAGAAAGTACAACCAAACTAGTCGGCCAATTACTGTTAAGATTATAAAACTGAAGCCTTTTATTTCTCAAACTTACTTTTTATAATGAAAGAATTTACGTTTAAATACATACATGGAGCTAAGCTAAATGTGGAAACAGATAAATGTATGGAAATAATTGATATTTACAAATCAATGACTAATTCTTAAAATCATGGTGTTGATGCCTTTGTTGATTTTGTGCAAATTAGGATCATGTTAACACTCACCCTCATGTTGGCGCATGGAGATCCGTAATGCCCAACTTGCATGAAAAATGATGAAAAAGTTTCCGTCCTAAAGCTTTAGTAAAAATGTGGGCAACTTGTTCATGGGAGGAAGTATGTACGGCTGTAAGGAGACCGGACTAGATCTTATCTCGAATAATGTGACAGTCAATCTCAATATATTTGGTGCATTCATAAAATACAGAATTATGAGCAATGTGGAGAGCAGATTGATTGTCACAATGTGAGCTGAAAGGCTCAGAATGAGAAATATCATAATCAGTGAGGAGCTATTTCAGCCGAGTGAGCTCACAAGTGGTGATGGCCAAGGCACAATATTCAGTTTTAGCAGAAGAGTGTGCCACTGTCGTCTGCTTTTTTATATGCCAGGAAATAGGGCTTGTGCCTAGCTGTATGAAGTATCCTGTGGTGGAGCGACGAGTAGGGGGACAACTGACCCAATCTGAATCAGTGTATGCAGTAACATGTAAACCTTTGGAGAAGGAGAAGAAAATACCTTGCCCTGAATTGCTTTTGATGTAACGAAAAACACGAGTGGCTGCTTTCATTTGAGGAACACGGGGGGCATCATAAATTGACTAGAGATGTTCACTGCAAAGATAATATAGGGACGAGTGATGGTCAGGTAGATGAGGCGTCCAACGAGTCGTCAATAGGCACTAGGATCGAGAAAAAGGGTGTCATCTTGATTAGTGAGTTTCAAGTTTTGTTCCATGGGAAATAGAGTAATCTGGACACCAAGTTGTCCAATATCATTTAGAATGTCAAAAGCATATTTTCGTTGATTGAGAAAGATGTCTTTTTGTGAACAAGCAATTTCGAGGCCAAGAAAATATTTGAGGGGACCGAGGTCTTTGTTTTTGAATTGTGTGGAGAGAACTCCTTTGAAAACCTCATTTTGAGAGAGATCATTACCAGCAACCATAATGTCATCAACATAGACAAGAACAATAGTGATACTCGTGGAAGTGACTAAGGTGAATAGAGAGTGATCCGCTTGAAATTGAGTAAAACCTACATAATAATCACAGTGGTTAGTTTAAAAACTTAGTTGTGGGATGCTTGTTTAAGGCAATAGAGGGATTTGCGAAGACGAAAGACACGGGTCTCTCCCTTGGGACAATAACCGGGAGGTGGTGTCATGTAGACCTCCTCATCAAGATCACCATGTAAGAAGGCATTGTTGACGTTAAGTTGATAAATAACCCATTGTTGGGTAGCAGCGACAGCCAACAAACACCGAACAGTATTCATTTTGACAACAGGAGCAAAAGTCTCATGATAGTCTAGGCCTTCAACTTGAATATAGCCTTTGGCTACCAGGCGAGCTTTATATCTTTCTATGGAACCATCTACCTTGAGCTTAGTTTTAAATACCCATTTGCAACCAATGGGTTTCTTACCAGGAGGTAGTGGCTCAAGTGTCTAAGTGGAATTGGCTTCAAGGGCACGGAGTTCAGTAGACATAGCTCCACTCCAATGGGAATGACGAAGAGAAACAGAATAGCAAGAAGGTTCAACAGAAGTAGTGAGAACATGTAAAAATAGGTGAGAAGATGAAAAACGAGAATATAATAGAAAATCAGATAAAGGGTGAGAAGTACCTAAGGTCTATTTAGTAGGTGAGGATACCGTGGACTCTATGTGTAGGGTTAGGTAGACATAATCTTGAAGATATGCTAGTCAAGTGGTTGTGCAACGAGTACGTAAAGAAGTGGGAAGGGAGGGGGATCGGAGGTGCTAATGGAAATAGTGGGAGTAGTGGATGACAAGATAGGCTCAGTTACAGGGAGAGGAAGAATGGGAACATATGTGTCTGGAAGATAAGAAATTTTCTGAAAGGGAAATTGTTGTTCATGGAAGGTGACATCGTGAGAATAGAAAATGGCTTGAGTATTGAGATTATAAAGCTTGTATGCTTTATGAGTACTAGGGTAGCCAAGAAAGACACATTTAGAGGCATGAGGAGAAACTTTATCAAGAGAAGCATGGAGGGTTTGGGCATAACAAAGGCAACCGAACACACGAAGATGATCATTGTTGGGCATGGTGTTAAAGAGTAGTTCAAAAGGAGATTTATTTTGAAGAATGCGACTTGGTGTGCGATTGATGAGATATGCAGCAGTGAGTAGACATTCATCCCAAAATTTCAAAGGTAAGTGAGCTTGAAAACGAAGACTACAAGCAATATTCAGTAGGTGCTAGTGTTTACATTCCATAACACTATTTTGTTGTGGAGTTTCAATACAGGTACGTTCATGAATAATGTCATGATCATGAAGATAGGTTTGAAGGGGAGCGATTTTGAGAGTGGACGTAAGGCGATTTTGTCGATTTTTTCTTTCTATTTCTGGAACATCCGGATTTCTTGGGAATTCCTTATTCCATTCGTTTGTTTGATTTTCTGATCGTCTAGGGTTGGTTGGGACGGCATCTTCCACCCCTCTGATGGCTTCACCGTCAGCAGGGATTGCCATCCAAGCTGGTTTTGGGGTGCAATCTTATGTGCAAGCCGTGAATAAGAAAGTGGAGACTCCTTCGTTCAAAATTCCTATGAGATTTCCAGTTGATATCAATGGTGAATTAGGATTTATTTTCTCAGAAACGGAGATGGTTGAGGTTGAGGAAGAGTTTCGTTTTGCACTGGTTATGAAGTTCATGAGGTATCAGCCATCTATTGATAAAATCCGGCTATCTGTAGTTAAAACTTGGGGCTTGACAAAAATCCCAACGATCAGTTTTATGGACGATCACCATGTGTTAATTCACATGAAAAATGAACATGATTTTGTGCATGATTGGGTAAGGGAAAACTATGGAAGGCAATTCTTTTCGGCTGTTCAAATGGATGAAGGAGTTTGATGTGCATAAAGAATCTCCAGTGGCTACTCAATGGATTTTCTTACCGGGATTACCGATGCATCTTTACCGAACGGATTTTCTGCAAATTTTAGCAACTCATTTTGGTCGTTATATTGTAACCGATAATGCGACAATCAATTGTACAAGAGCCTCGAGGGCACGTATTTGTGTGGAAGTAGACCTGACTTTGGAGTCGATGAAGGGATTTCCTCTTGTTTTAAGTCCAAAACAATGTATTTGGCAAGAGGCCAAATATGAAAAGATGGGATTTTTTTTTGCTCTAAATGTTGCCGGCAAGGACGTACCTCGGTTGTTTGTAGGATGGGAGAGAAGCGAAGGGATGACGGAAAACATAAAGAAAAAAAGATATGGAAACCAAAATCTAACGATGGAGTACTAGAAATCAATACCGATATGGATAAAGGGGCAAAGCAGGTGGATCAGGAAGCAAGTCCTAGTAACATGCCGATAATGAAGATGGTCCAAGATATGTGCCTTGTGTTAATGGAAATTCTTGTGGCTCAAGACAATGGGAAACATGCAATGGAAAACTCTGATGTACCGTAGAGGAGTTTGGGAAAAAATGTGAATGACAGTTCAACAAAGAGTGATGAAGAGGAGTCTGAGGAAGTATGGTGTGATGATGATACTCGAGTATCACGTGGTGAACCTATGTCTCACGAGAAAGTGGATTGTGCAGACAGTCTTAATCAGATTGAAGATGGGAACCAAGGCTTGCATCAGGCGGAATTGGCTCTGGGTTATTCTTCAGAGAGGGAGGAAGGTGAAATTTCAATGTTGAGGGCCAAAGAAAAAATGTATGAGTCGGATACAGAGCAAAGATTGACAACCGAAAACGCCAAAACTATAGAGGAAAAATCAGTGAGGAAAACTCAAAAGGTTCACACCCGATCACATAAATTGAATTTCTGATTGATACAATATTTTTCTGGAATATTAGAGGGTTGGGCAGGTCTAGAGGTAGGTTGAAGAAGTTGATTAATAAGTTTAATGTTGATTTGTTTGCTATTTCAGAGCCTTTCGCAGCTGTGGAGTGTATGGCACTACTGGGGAATTTTTTGAATTACCACCATTTATCTCTAATGAAAATCAGGGTGGTAAATTGTGGCTTTTTTGGAATGATATAAATGCCTTTAAGGTGATTTCAATCACGACACAGATGGTTTTCAGGTGGTTCAACAAGGACACCCAAAGGATTTTGGTGACTTTTGTCTATGCGAAATGTTCTTATGTTGAAAGAAGAGAGCTATGGCTGCAACTGGAGGAGAGCCAAGTATTGGATTTTCCTTGGTCGGTCCTGGGAGATTTTTAATGTAATTCGAATGGATGCGGAAAGAATTGGTGGAAATCCAAGACCTCTTTCATCTATGACGAAGTTTAATGATTGTTTACATCATTGTGGTCTATTTGATTTATTGAACAAAGGCCAACATATGTCATGGTGTAATGGTCATGAAGGAGTGTCTCGTTGATGGGCTAAACTTGATCGAGTTCTCATTAATAATGTTTTTTCCCACCTTTTTGGTTCGGCTCATTTCAGATATCTGAGTCGGAAATCCTTAGATCATTGTCCTATGGTGGTTTATACGAATACACTGTTCTCTTTGTATGGCCCTTCTCCATTTCATTTCCTTAATATGTGGCGCTTGCATGATATGTTTTTGTCGTGTGTCAAAGATGCCTGGATCAAGAATGACTCGGCTTCGTGTCTCTTGAAACTTGCTATTCGTCTTACGAGAACTAAAGTTGCTTTACGTGCATGGAATAAAAAATGTCTTTGGGAGAGTGGGAAAAAACCTACAAGCTCTCAAGGAAAGGATGGAATTCCTGAAAAAATAAATGAAAAATAAATTAAAAAAAAAACAGAAAAAAAGTAAAAGAGAAGGAGAATAATTACTAGGCTTTCAATCCCTATTATTTATACAAGAAAAATGCTTTAACAATTCCTTAACAAAACGCTGTAATTGCTCGTGGCCACTGAAAGTCCAACTAACCAACCACGGCCAGAAGCCCTACCTTTGAAAGAAAAATATTTTGTCTAGTTTAAAAATGTTTGATTTGAAATTAAAAAAAAAAAATCTTAAAACCTTTTAAAAAGATTAAGGAATATCAATCAGTCAAAAGTGTGTAATACTCTGCATAAAGTAAAACTTCGACTAAAAAGTGATCTTATTCCCCCCATTTACGAATAATAAAACCTCATGATTCCAACACAAGAATTTGAAATAAATTCAGTTCTGGTAATAGAAATTAGGATTTGCAATTTTGGGATGGGCACTTATCATACGTTACTTTTGAAAAAAGTAGATAAATATAAGATCCGTTTGAAAATATTATTTTTCTAATGATGGACGCCCTTTTTTCAAATAAAATGAGAGCACTACAAAAAAAACTACTTATTTACGATTAGTTAATTCCAGTAAAATGATTATTTGTAACTAAAATTGGTTACAAATAATCTTTTAGTTGTAATAAATTGGTCACAAAAACTCATTTTTCTTGTAGTGGAGTGGCTTGCACACCTTACCTAAAACTGTATCTAATATTACTCTTCCAGTAATAGATCATCATAGTATAATTTAAATTTCACAAATATTGCCAGACATAAAAGAATATCACAATTTACAACATCAAAGTTCACAATAAATTTAATTTTCAAACGCCCACATGATATCATATCAAAGCTTTACAAGTGATCAACCCAACAACCTTATTTACAGAGATTCAATGAGAAGAATATTCTATGGGCAGGAATACAGTCGAAGGAAAAAGGATGAAAATAAATCCAATAAGTAGCACAATTGATTTTAATCCCAATTAATCATAAATCCATTAACATCATGAAAAATTTTACTCAGCAATCTTATACCATACATGAACTACTAAATAAAAAAAATAAGACTAATGAATTAGGTGATCTTAACAAAAAATACCCGTTCTCTCTCCTAGAGTTCTCTCTGCCTCTCTTAGTAGTGATCCTCGACAACTTTTTACAAACTCTCACAGTTTCTTGTCATTCCCTTTATGGATATGGAGCAGCTGATTCACCAAACAGAAGCCCTCTCTTGGGAAGGTTTAAATATATCCCCTAAAAATGAACATGCTAATGGTGACCCTGAATTAGCTCTCATCGGTAGAATAGTTGCAACTCGTCTGCTGAACAGAATTTCCTTACATCCTTCCTTCAGAGCCGCTTGGAGCTTCCTTAGTAAGTTCCACATTGAAAATCTTGATGTAAACACCTTTCTATTTACTTTTCAAAATGCCGGTGATAAAAAGAGAATCCTGAGCCAAATCCCTTGGAACTTCAAAGGGCATCTCCTCATCCTCAAAAACTATCCTGCAGAAACTACATGGAAAGATATTCGTCTCAACACATCACCCTTCCATATTCAAATCCATGGGCTTACCAGAAATCATATGACAGAAAAAAATGCTTATAAAATAAGCAATGCGCTTTGAACCTTCCTAGGAGTGGATGTTGATCCTCTTTTGGTTTAGCTTGTAAGAAATTTATCAGAATAAAGGTGGACTTAGACATCACCAAACCTCTGAAGCAAGGACTATGGGAACCAAGGGACAACAACTTTAACACATAGGTCTCGTTTAAATATGAACGTCTTTCTGATTTTTGTTATGCCTATGGAAGGATCGGGCACTCTCAAATTTATTGTAATTCTCTAAAGTCCAACACAGAACAGATGCCATTTGAGCCTTGGCTATGTGCAGAATCTCCTATTTTCATGTAAGCTAATCCTATTCATCGAGGTCAATAAAGTGTCCCTAGAATCTCTACGGATTTATCTCCAGAAGAAGAAAGGACTCAAGAAAGAGGGAGCTTTCCAGACATTGAAATGTTGGAAAATAAGGGTTTTGGTTCGTCGGCCCTTACTCTACCAATGTTTCCTTTAAACGAACCAATCATAGATGATTTACAGGTGAAAGGGAAAGTTGTTATAGCAGAAGAAGACCTCTCTATGAGAGGAAATTCTTTCGTTAGAGGAAAGTTGGGAAAAAATAGGGATTTTCATCAAGCTAATAATCGGACCTTACACAAACCTCCGATTAGAGTTAGTTCTCCCTATGAGCTTATTTCCAGCAAAAACCCAAATGAGTATCTATTCAAATCTCCAGCAGAAGCAAGCAACAAACCCAGTGGAAATTCTATAGGCAATCTAGTGAAAAACTCAGAGAAAAACCAACTCACCTCCCAAACTTCGACAAGGCAGCAGGAAACGAGGCCAAAATTGACATCTTCACAGATATTCCCAGTCCCTTGCAGCGGTGTTCACAGCGGCTTTCATAGTGGCCCTCACAGCGGCACTCTTTGTGGCTCTAATAGTGGATTTCCAACGTGCAAACTCCCTTTGGATTGGATGGTGAGGATGGCCCCGTCGACTGTAGTCTACAGTCGCCTCTCATCTGTAATAAATGGCCCTCCAACAACCGAAACTCCCTCATTCACTCCGGGTGTTAACTCTCCTTCACCAAACTTCGCTCCATCAATCACTCAAGAGGCAAGGGTTCTCAATCAATCGCTCCACAGATCCTCTGCAGTAATCTCACGGGAACGGACTCGAAGAATATTATCATTTCCCCTTCTATAAACACTGAAGAATGGGTATCTAGTTGGTTGAAGACAAATGCGGAAGTTTTTATGCAAACTAAACTGACTGGATTTTCATTGGTGGGAAACAATATTTCAACTGGTCTTTTTCTACAAGGCCCACGAGAGACGGTAAAGAGCATGAAAAGCCCACTGGAAGGTTTGGCCCAAAATAACAAATGGAAGTCTGGTCCCCCATTCAATGCATCAAGCCCGTTGGATCCAAAGCCAAAACAATTAAATTTTATGCCTTCTATTACTTATCACCCAGTTATACTAAGTGCTCCCTCGGCAAACTCAAGGCCCAACATACGATTTGTTGAGTCTTCACTACAAGCTGGTTCTCAAGCGGGTGATCAGGACAGCTCAACTTTACTAATCCCCATCAAAAGGGTGGCTCCTCTTCCTGACCAAGGTTCTAGCCTACCGAGGAAAAAAGTGCAGAAAATACTTAAGGTTGATAATCCACAGACAGGCAACATTATCATAGAAGCTAGAGATGAGGAAAAAGAAGCGGCTGGTTTGTTACTTTCTATTAAAACAAAAGGAGCATCATCTGGTAAGGTTAAAAAAACAAAGAAAGTTGCGAGATCAAAGCCATACACCAGTGCTTCATCAAAGGCATTACTACTCGAAAAATCCAAGAAAGCTTACGAGCCTGGCTCAACCATGCCTCCAGCTCTTCCATGAAGTCCCTGGCTTGGGATTGCAAGGGCCTAGCCTGCCCAAAAGCAATCAGAAATTTAAGGGCTTTTATTAATAAGTTTAATTCGATATTATCTTTTTGTCAGAAACTATAGTGTCTAATGATAGCACCTCTATTATTGTAAATAGAATGGATTTTCACCATTTTGTACACGTTCCCGCCTCGGAAAAAAAAAAAAAAAAAAAGTAGACCTTTTGTTATTATGGCGACCGGGTGTGGATATAGAACCGGTTCATATTAATGCTAATGCTATTTTTATTTTGGTTTATTCTAATCTTCTCAATAATCCTTGGTTAGTAACTTTTGTTTATGCCCCAGCACAATGGCAACAAAAAGCAAAATTCTGGTCTCATTTAGATTCAACTCACGGCTCCTTTAATAGTCCATGGCTATGCATAGGTGATTTTAACGACTTATCAGGCCAACAAGATAAATATGGTGGCAGACCAGTAACGTCCTCATCCATAGGCAGTCTACAAAGTTTCATGGATTCTCATGGCCTCACCAATATTGGCTTCTCGGGACCTATCTTCACATGGACAAATAATCGAATGGGAAAGACAATGATTAGAGAACGACTGGGCCATGGTATAGCTAATGCAAATTGGCGCCTACTTTTTCCAAATGCCATTGTCCAACACATAGTTTCCTCAACCTCCAATCATAATCCCCTCTTGCTTAACACTATGAAGATAAGGAAGAATCTCTCTCCTTTTAAATTTGAGGAATTCTGGACTCGAGAGCCACTTAGCAATGTTATAATTCAAGAGGTATAGAACCATCAATTCTATGGGAATCCAGCTTTTATTATATGCAATAAAATTAAGGAAACAAAAAAGGCACTCAAGCATTGGAATAAAATCTACTTCGGGAAAATCCAGACCAACATCCAACATCTCGAGTCAGACCTAAGCAATCTCCAAAGTAATCTACCGAACTAGTGGAGCTTAGAGAGAGAGAAGTTTCTTCACTACAAGCTTCAAGAACAACTCAAAAATGAAGAAACTCTTTGGTGACAAAAATCAAGAATCAACTGGCTCACCACAACTGACCTAAACACAATTTTTTATCAATTGTCAACGACTATCCGTCGAAGAAGAAATGAGATCGACTCAATCAAGATAAGCCCTAGTATTTGGACAATGGATCAAGATATCATTGAATCTACTTTCATAGATTATTTTAAATCCATTTATACCTCTACAAATCCTATTTTCCCGGAGCATCTAGAAAACCTTTTTGAAAGACAGATTTCAGAGGATGAAAATAAACTCCAAATAGCTATGCCTTTGGAATTGGAAATTTTTGGTGCACTCAAACAAATTCCAAATCATAAAGCACCAGGACCAGATGAGATGACAGCTCTTTTCTACAAACATTACTGGCATATTATCAAAAAAGATGTAGTCGCGACAGTTCAAAATTTCTTTAGAAGCGGGAAACTACTGAAACAAATAAATCACACCCACATAGCCCTCATCCCAAAAATAGTAAACCCCGTATCTCCTCAACATTTCCGGCCAATAAGCCTGACAAATGTCATTTATAAAATCATCATAAAAATTTTGGCAAATCGGCTGAAGAAATCCCTTCCATCCATAATTTCCTCTTTCCAAACAGCTTTTGTACCTAGTCGCAATATCAAGGAAAATTCTATAATAGCTCATGAGATATTTCATCACCTAAAACATCACAAGGGGAAAAAAGATCAGGTAGCTTTAAAGCTAGACATGAAAAAAGCTTTCGATTTTATTGAATGGAATTTTCTTTATGTTGTTATGAGAGTTTTGGGTTTCAATACAACTTTCATAAATCTCATTAAAGAATGCATTTCTACGGCTTCTTTCTCTATTTTCATTAATGGATCCCCAAAAGGTCTCTTCAAGGCACAAAGGGGTATTCAGCAAGGCGACCCCATCTCTCCCTTTCTGTTCATCCTATGTACGAAGGTACTCTCAAGGCTATTGGCCAGATCAGAAGCATTGCAAAAGCTAGAAGGTATTAAAATCAGCAGAGATAGTCCCCCTATATCTCACCTTCTTTTTGCAGATGATTTAATTATCTTTGCAAAATCAAAAGGAATGTCGATTCAGGCAATCAACAATACTCTAGATAAATATCAAGCTTGGTCTGGTCAGCGCATCAATCAAAGCAAATCCTCTATCTACATTATTCAAAATACTAGTCAAGCAACAAGAAGAATAATCTCAGAGATTATGCCATACAAAGAGTCGACCTCAAAAATAAAATACTTGGGCATGCTGACAACAATTGGCCGATCTAGGAAAGAGGACTACAAAGATTTGTTGGGGAAAATTAATAAAATGCTGGATGGTTGGAAATAAAAAATGTTCTCTCAAGCCAGTAGAACTATGCTCATCAAATCAGTAGCAAGCGCCATCCCCACATATCAAATGTCAACGTAAATGCTCCCAAAATCAATCTGCAAGAAACTGAACACTAGTTTCAAAAAATTTTGGTGGGGAAAAGCAAATAACCAAAAGCATAAGCTCTGCCTAAAATCATGGAAATCTATTTGTCAATAGAAAAAAAATGGGGGATTGGGATTAAGGCTGATGGAAAATATGAATTTGGCCTTGTTAGAAAAGACGGGATGGAAAATGAGCCAACCAAGCAACAATATATGGCACAAGCTTCTATCCAAGAAATATTTGAAATCAAGCGTCTTCGAATTAGCAATCAAAAAGGTAACTGACTCGAGTCTTTGGAAAGGAATTCTAAAGATAAGACCATTACTAGAAAAATGTACATGTTTCAAAATTGCAAATGGTTTGTCTGTGAGAGCTTGGCTAGATCCCTGGATTCCGACCCTGGAAAACTTTGAACCTTTCCCTCTCATCTACACATCGGATCTCTCGACTACTCTCAAGGTCTCAGACCTGATCATTCAGACTAATAAATCTTGGAATCTCCCAATGTTAACATCCATGTTCCAACAAGAAAGCATAAAGGAAATCCTTAAAATTCCTTTACCCAACTCCGATCAAACTACGGATTGTGCTATTTGGACTAAAACTCAAAATGAGATTTTCTCTGTTAAAAGTGTCCACCATCTTGCATCAACTATAGCAAACTACTCCAGAGAAGCAATCCCGGATATTTTATGGGGGAAAATTTGGAAACTCAAGATTCATGATCGCCACAAGCTCCTTTTATGGAACATACTTTGGGATATTCTACCAACAAGAGAGCGCCTTAAAAGGTTCATTCCGAGCATTCCTTCCATAAATTGTCTGCTCTGTGATGAAAAAGAAGAGACTCTCCTGCACCTATTCATTGAATGCCCCATAACCAGAATTCTCTAAAGTTGTAGCAGATGGCTTTTAAATCTATCTTCCCTGGCGGTAAATTCGATGAAGGATTGGTTCCAGTTTATTTTATACCCAAAAAAAAAAACTCGGTCTTACCTCCCAAGAAGAACACCCCATTCAAAATTTTTGCAGGTCTGATTCTAGATTTTATCTGGAGGCTTCGAAAGGACCAAGTCCCATAATCACAAGGAAATCTCTCTTCACAATCTTTCACAACAGCTGTTATCAAGAAAATCTTCATGCATGGGGAAAAAAAGTTGAATACAAAGTGGAGAAAGAATGGCAAAAACCTCTCACAAATCAAATATGCATATCTTTTTATGCAGCAATCAGGAATTTGTCTCCTTGGCTTCAGCTATAAGCATAAATTCTACAGGTGAAATCATGGAAATCTGAACCGAGACAAATTTTACTACTACCCCAATGATTACAGAGGCACTTGCGGCAAAGTTAGCTCTTAAAATGGTAGAACACCTCAACCATCCTTTTATCTCTCTAGTGAGAGACTCTCAGTTGGTAATTTCTTCTATTTATAAAGAGGAACAGATCTGGCAAATAGCACCAATTTCAGAAAATATTGCAAACTCTTTGAATTCTCACATGGGCTGAAGTTTTCACAAGATTGATTGATCCCAAAATCGATTTGCACACTCAGTTGCGTAATGGGCAGCTACAAACTCCTTGTTTGGTAACATTCTATTAGATATTATTCCTTCTACTATTTTGTATATAGATAGTGGAAAAGACCCTCCTTAGTCACTTGTAATAATTTATATTTTATTTATAATATGCAAGCTTGCTTAGAAAAAAAAATAGAAATAAAAAAATAAGAAAATTATTCTACTTAATGGGTATATGGTATAAGATTGCGGAGTAGAATAACTCTAACAACGTATATGCATGGAACGTTAAAATTTTGCAACAAAATCATGGATAATTATCTAATTATATCAATAAGGATTCTTTAATTTTTCCTTGAATGAGGTACTTAAAAGTCAAACGAGGGAACCTTAATTTACTAAAGGTTGTTTATGCCCCACAAATTAATTAGGACACATTGAATTTTCCATTGGAACAAATCATGATCAAGACAGACCCAAGATAGATTTTAAAACCTTCCTATTACGATCATGATGATAAACCCAAAAATGTTTAATTCAAGAAACACACCTAAATTTAGTACCATGAAAACAGATTTCAAATTCTGCAAGTATTTATAATAAAATCAAGATATTTTCATTACAGGTAGAGCTCGTGCAAAACTCACTCAAAAGATACCAAAAGGCAAGATTAGAGATCCTCTTATGAAAGAAGTAATTAATGAAATATACGAAAGACATTGAAATTAGAGTAATTAAAGCAGTATATAGCCCATTCCGATCATCAGACTTTTGAAAATTTCAAGTTCACGAAATGAAGTCTTCTCTATATAATATGTTACATTGCTTCAAATTATGATAACTTTTGTTTTAGCGTTATTACCTTACAAGGTTTATATGTTTAACTTCGAGGGAAGGCACGTGCCGAATTTTCTAAAAATCTTGTCCTCCATTGCCAAGTTTATCTTCGAATGATGAGTACATACATGTCTATGATTTCCAATTTTTGCAGGTTACTGACAAACTGAAGTCCATCAAACCATCCTGAGATTGTGGCAACTTGCAATCTTCAAATGGCAGAGGCTGGGCAAGGATCCTTCCTCCACCTCCCACTCCTCTAAGTTATATAAATAAGCAAGGATAAGAGATTGAAGTTGAGGAAATCCTCTTACAGAACAAATCATCTTATTCCCTGTGTAGGCATGAGACCTAAGGTGGAGAGAATCTATAAGTTGGGAAACTTCTCCAAAATCAGCATTGGGTCTTCTTCAAGACGAGTCTCATTTAACTTTAACAGGGCAAGATGTGGAGAAATCTTGTTGCAGTGTTCTAGCAATTTCTCTATTTTCTTTAGAGTCGCGTAGTTGATATATGTGAGGACAACTGATCGTTACCATTGGTGTTATTAAATCCACTCTCTCATCCCAACTATTTTGACTGATTTTTTCTTTACCACTTTCTTTACCATGAGCCCAAAAGGCTCATCGAACCCGAATGAGGCACAATAGACGAGTCCAGTCCTATAAAGTTTGGAAAATAGTTTTTACTTCTCCCAAGATGCAAGCAAATCTCTTGAGGACATTTTGTATGCCGCCTCCCTTTCTGGAGCCAACTTTGAGGGCAAACCTCTCAATAATATCTTCGGCGTCATAAGCAACATCTCTGATATCTGCAACCCAGTGGCGTAGACTATCTCTTTCATTTTGCCTCGCATCGGCATCTTTTAGGAGACTTTGGATCAGTTTGAGCTCATCCTGTAGCAGTTCAACTTGGTTACTCACCCCGTGCAAGGATATTGCTTTTTGTATGAGCAAATCACCAAGCCTTTCCGCCACAATAGAGACGATAGCATCTGCCATTTTTCTTCATGTAAAAGAGGGGATGGATATATGGGATCGAACTTTGATTGTAACTTGACTCAGATTTTGCAAGAAAGTGATATGTTATGTGGTGTTGCTGGTTTAATGGGTAAAGAAGCATGGAAAGAGTAGGGTACACACCAAAACCACGTGAAACACATGGTACCCTTTATACATCTTCTCTAACTTTTATTGGCTGGCCCCACATCTGACACAATTCAGATTTCAGAATGCTACTAAATTCCACCTGACAAAACCACGTGAACCCACCTATAAAGTTCCCTTATTTGCCTTTTGATTTTTTTTTCTTTTCCTTGCAGGTTTGGCGCGGAAATGGACAAATGTGTCAGATGAAGGTACTGTTTAATGGTAAGACTCATTTTTTTTTATAATTTTTTATAAATATATTTAAATTCATAATATTTTAATATATTTTAATTTTAAAAATCTTATTCAACCATCAACTCACTACTAACTGTAAAAAAAATTTAATTCAATTCAACTCATTTTTCAAAACTAACGTTTTTAATATGTACCCAGCACTATGTATTATTTTTCTACGGACTTAAAAATTGCCTATATTCTTTTTTTTAAAAAAAAAATGACTTTATACAATGATGAAAGAAAAGTTTAAGAAAAGAGTTATGAGTCTCTTTTCACCGCTGATAACACACCTTAGTTGGCTGGTTTTTTTTTTCTGAAAAATGTTGGGAACAACCGCCTCACGTCCTCCCGCAACCTCACGTCCAACGTGGCAAAAAAAAACAAATGGCATCGTTTTCGTTCTACACGAGTTTGGGTCTTGAACGGGGTCCTCGTCTCCCTCATTCAGTTTCCCTCATTTCAAACCCCACACTTTCTCTCCACACTTTCTCTTTGACGATTACCTTTCATCTTCTTCAAGCCCTAAATTTCGCTCTTCTTCAGATTCACAGACCAGATTTCGTCTTCTTCAGATGAACATCCCTTGATTTCGTCTTTTGTAAGATTCACATCTCTAGATTTCATCTCACTGGGTTTTCAGATTCATCGTTGTGTCTCCATCAACCCACGAAACGAAATCTCTTCGTCTTCTCCACGAAGCCTGGTCTTCCTCTTCGTCTTCTCCACGAAGCCCGGAGACGAAATATCTTCGTCTTCTCCACGAAACCGGGTTTTCTCTTCGTCTTCTCCACCCAAATCTTCAATCCCCTTCCCACAAAATCCCGAAACCCTAACCCTAACCCTAACCCGAAACCCTAACCCTAACCTAACCCGAAACCCTAACCCATACCCTCACTGCCACCAGCAACACAGTCGTGGCAGTGAACAGAGGAGCTAACACAGAGTTTGGCTCCCAGGTAAGGTTCCATTTTCTAAGTTTTGATATCTGCAGTATTCTATTGTAGATGGACAATTTCTATATCTGGGAGTTTCTCGTATTTGGTTAGTCTTGTAAGCAGTTATGATTTTGTGACTCGTGGTTTCCTAATTTGTTTGAGGTTTTTGTTTAGCATTGTTGTTCTGAGTTTATGAATTTCGTGGGTATGGATATTCTTGAAGTGGTTGTTGTCAAGTGGTGGTGTTGTTTGTAATTAAATTTTATAATTAGAGGTTAATGGTGTTATCCTTGTGTTGGTTTATAGTTTCATCATATGTGTTATCTTTGTAGTTTGAGTTAGGCAAGTAATAACAGTCTTGTTCAAGCCCTTTGGACACCTAATTGGGATGAGAAATACAAAATCATCATTTTCTCTCATTGCTGTTTATTAAGGCAAAATGTCACCAAAAGTGGTTGTTGGAGATTGATGGTGTTGTTTGTAATTAAATTTTATAATTAGAGGTTGATGGTGTTATCCTAGTGTTGGTTTATAGTTTCATCATATGTGTTATCTTTGTAGTTTGAGTTGGGCAAGTAATAACAGTCTTGTTCAAGCCCTTTGGACACCTAATTGGGATGAGAAATACAAAATCATCATTTTTTCTCATTGCTGTTTATTGAGGCAAAATGTCACCTAAAGTGCACAACCAACCCACTTGAATGTGTTATCTATATTTGGGAGTTTCTCAGATTTGGTTAGTGTTGTGAGTTTTTCATATTTTTCAGATTTTGAACACATTGTATACCTATGGCCAGAGTGTCTACCCTCATAACTAATTCTGATGCAGTTCATCAGAATTAGTCATGAATCCAATTTAATCCATGTAGTATTTTTGAAGCTTCCTTTTACAATTTATAAAACATCATGTTAGAATGTCATCATCATCATCATCATCATCATCAATGTCTTCTTCATCGTTTCAGAAACGTACTTTGGGACAAGCACACTGCTTCTGTAAGATCGATGCCACATTGAAATATTCAAGTACTCCAAGAAATCCAGGACGACCCTTCTTAGGGTGTCTAAAGTACAATACAAAGGTAACTACATTATTTGTACATCTAACATTTGTAAATTATAGTGATGTATGTTTTACATCTAACATTTGTGAATTTACATTTTTTAGGGATTACTATACTGTAAATTTTTCAAGTGGGCAGATACTAATCAAGAGATTGAGTTCCATCTTCAAGAAAGAAACAATGATCTGTTAAGGAGGGAGAAGGAGGTCGAGAAGATGCTGGACGATGTGGAAAAGATGAAAACTGAGTTCCGTAGAAGAGTTGATGAAATCGAGAAGAGAGAGCTAGTGGTATCCAATAGAGAGATAGTGGTATCCACAAGAGAGAAGGTGCTTCTGGAACAAGAAACTGAAATGAGGCGGGGACGCACACTACATAGGGTGTTTTGGGCTTTTTTATTTGTAGTTGCATGTTACTTGGTAGTATATAAGTAATTTAATTGTTGCTTAGTGTTAGTACCTAAGTATTGGACTTTGTATGTACTTTATGTAAATTACTTAAGTTCAGTTATGGTTATTGGTTTGATCATGGGAATGGTTATTGGTTTGATCATGAGAATGTACTTTGTATGTACTTTATGTAAATTACTTAAGTTCAGTTATGGTTATTGTTTTGATCATGGGAATGGATATGCTTAATTTACTTGTGTTATTTCACTGTAAGACTGGATATGGTTATTGGTTAAATTACTTAAGTTCAGTTATGGTTCTTGGTTATTGGTTTACTTGTGCATATTGGTTGATATCAAAATGCTTCTGAATGTGTTTTCTTCTTTAAAGAATCTGTCATTATGGATATCAGAATGCAGGGGGCCTTCAAAATTGACTTGTAAACTACACCTAATGGATATCAGAATGTTGTGCAGTTGAACACTTTTCAATTACATTATGGGCCTTCAAAAGTGACTTGTAAACTATTTTTCTTTTTCTTTTTCTTTTCATAAAAAGCCACCAAAACTTTTCAAATGCACAAGCGCACTACACTGTGAATGCACTGCAAGTACTCACTGTAGGCTATCTTTGTTAACAGAACAATTGCAATGGATCTGTCATAATCACAAGTGTATACAGCATGCAGACATTTTCATAGACCAGCTCCATGCCACTTGAAGCATAGTAATAACTTCATATCAATCTCCATGCATGCAAACTCTCATTATTTTGTTACAATAATCTGGATAAATCATTGTCAAACCTCAGAAAATATTTCTTCAACTAATTTCAGCAATGCACAATGTATCTCCATCAACAAGCAAATCATTTATCTAATTACAAAAGAACAATTACATTCAATTACACTAAAGTGCATTAAATACACTAAAGTAATTCAATGACATCAACAAGCAAAGGTCATGGCACTGTTTTCCCAATACATTCAATTACACTAAAGTCCATCCAACCCAAAGTTCATCGACTGTGATCCATCCAACCCAATTTGCATCTGTAAACAATAAAACCCAGATATTAATGTCATCTCCATTTTTCTTAATATTATTCAAACCAGCAATGCAGATTTCTAATAAAAAAGAAATAAGTCAATAAATATTATACAAAAAAAAGTTGGGAGACACTTACACTTTCTTGACTTTGAATTACTGTTCCTCGGATCTAAGTTCCACTAATGTCAAAAGCTGTACTTTCTAGAATGGCCTGGAAACATAATACTTGTAAAAACCTAGCCAAACACTATATTTAAAAAATGAAATGCTTATGTACTTATAAGTATACTTGCACGTCTCCAACATTGGCCATATTAATCTCTGAATAGCCAAATAAAGATCTTTGTTTGCTCAAGATGGGTGTATCTCCTCCATCTCCCAAATAATGAAATAACAAATAAGAACACAAATTTTTCACATTTACTCTTGTAATTTAAAAAAGAAAATGTCATTAAATAGATGCACCTCTTTACATTTCCCCTTTCCTTGTGATCTTTTTGTTTTCGCTTTAACTTTTCGCATATCTTTCTCCATCCTGGATGCTCTCCTCAAAGATGGGGGTCGACTTTCTCACGCACAACATTTGGACTACGTACTTGCCCAGAACCACCGAGAGTAGTTGTCTCCCCTGCAGATATTGAAACATTAGAACCCGTTTGGGCCATTGATGAGGGTTCTTGGTTGGCACGATACAACTCAATCATTGCATATAACTTAGCTTTCGCATCTTGAGTATGCTTTTTCGAACCTGCTGTAAGAGTAATCATATGATAACAGATATTCAACATCTTTAAATATCTATTAGAATCTGCTCGTTGTGACCCCACATAATAGCTACTGTGAATCAACGTATATCGCCGTTTAATATCCTTCCTCCATCGATCTAAAAAGTATATATCTGGCAATGATGTAATCTCATTACATCTTAATACAGCCAAAATGTGCCTACACAATATCTCCCTCATCTAGAATAATCCACAAGAACAGTTTGCAGATGTTCCTTCTTCAATAAAGTCCACAGAATATGTAACCAGCTTTGTGAACTCTGCCAAATGAATTTCATCCTTTACCAGATAAGTCTGTATTGCACCATGACTTTTATGTAACTTTGGATTCATATCAATCATACCAGTAACTTGTTGTTGTACTTCCTTGAATTTAGAATTTATGTACACTCTTGAAACATCTTCTCAATTGGAGATCTAGATATGCATGGGGTTGTGACACTAAATGAGTGGAAGTCAGCGGCATTTTCATTCTCAAATTTTTTTTTCAATGCGTTATCAAACTGGTCCACAAACTCTTTCAGGTTCGTCTTAGCATTAACATACCCGTCAAAGAAGGCATTCATGCTCTCGCTCCACTGCGTTGTACTCATTCCAGCCCAAAAACATTCTTTCAAGAACTCAATGCTCACGATCAGCGTATAGACTTTGTAACCAGACATTTTCATGCAAATTGTACGTGGTAATTAATTGAACCCAACTTGTCTCAAACTCATCAACACTTTGGTTGTCATACACACACTTCATCAATACAT
The DNA here is from genome assembly GCA_002916485.2 of Juglans nigra. Taxonomy (NCBI): domain Eukaryota; kingdom Viridiplantae; phylum Streptophyta; class Magnoliopsida; order Fagales; family Juglandaceae; genus Juglans; species Juglans nigra. Next base: position 4,787,044 of record CM036126.1, read on the forward strand.
TTTTCATCCCAGTTTTGTAGGAACCATAGGAGCCAAGCTTTTCCGGCACTTTCTTCAATATATGCCACAAACAAAATCTATGTCGGGTGTTTGGGAAAACAATACCAATTGCATTTTTCATCGCTCTATCTTGGTCAGTGAAATAGCTTTATGAGCTATATCATCCATACACTGCAACCAAGTCTGGAATAACCACACAAAGGTCTCCGTATCCTCACTGGAAATCAAGCCTGCTCCCAAGAGAATTGACTGTCCATGGTGGTTTACACCAACAAATGGTGCAAATGGCATTCTATATCTATTCGTCAGGTATGTGGTGTCAAATGTGACCACATCACTGAAATATTGGTAGGCTGCTCTACTACGGGGGTCTGCCCATAAGACATTTTTTAACCTCCCGTTATCATCTAAATCCATCAATGCAAAGAATCCAGGATTTTTGTACTGCATCCTACAAAAATACTCTTGAAGTGCACCAGCACCACCTGCGCCAAGTCGTAAATGTCTTGCCTTGTCAATATAATTATGACAATCTTTCTCCAAAAACGGAAGGTTCTCAAACCCGCCCGCGCCAACAACAAGAGATCCAAAGCTCTTGTTCATTCGGACACCAGCCATATCATTTGTATCTAGAACTCCTTTTACGGCGTCACTCACTTCTCTATTACATCAAAAGAAGCGAGATTTCTTTGGACTAAGGCCGTGGTTATGGATATTATGAACCATAGTCAACCGATGTTTTCCATCACATTTTAAGGCATTAATCTTTGCCTTACATTCTGTCTTTCCAGTCGGACGTGGGTTAGAGACATTGAAAGTTCTATTACAGGCCTTCCCACCACGAGCACAAGCAAGGGTGACATACCTAACAGTCTCATCTTCTTCCCTCTCAGTCCTTTTTGTCATCACCCCAAACCCGCACTTCTTACCATAATTCTTATAATAACTCAGTAATTCTTCAAGAGAATTAAACTTCATCCCCAACTTTAGCTCCTCAATCATATCATCACCATCAATATCAACATTCTAGTCCCGACACTGCAATCCTTGTTTTCCTGTGAATTTGGTTTGTCCTCATTAATTTCTTCAACTGTATAGGATGTACATGGGGCTTCAGTCTCCCCACCATCGACTCTATTAGAATCTGACCCAACTGGTATGCATGTAGTGGAGCTTGTATTGATGAGAGGAGTTGGAGTTTCTATGTTATGTGGAAATGAGTAACCAACATTTGGTAGAAATCCCGATGACCATGCAGGTACTTGTCGATAGTAACCATGCATGTAATTTTGGATGTTTGGATATGTTGATGGTATGTCCTACACGCACATGTTAATGGGTAAAGTTATTAATGTATTTTGAAAATAAATATCAACTCAACACATTATGGATATATTAAATGATATAACATACCGCGGATGATGGATTTGAGCTACATGGTATTAGCGTAGATGGTTGTTCTTTTCCGTCACCCATGCTGAGAGGGTTGAAAACTATTTGTTAGAATTGAAGGAAATTCAAGGATCACTTTTGGACTGGACCGACCAATTGACTCCCAAACATTTGACTCAACAATCACAAGTTACAACTGAATGCTTGATTAAGCTGCTTTCTGTGATGGAAAATTCAATTTCTTGCAATTTTCTACTACGTCAACTCTGTAACATCATCTGTTAGAATATGAAGCTAAAGTGGTTGTTGATAGTTCCCCAATTACTAACCTATTTGAAGTTGACAACAATTTTAAGCTCTTAAATTTAACAACAATTTGTTCGGCTACCTTCACTGGAAACAACTAAAATGAAAATTTGTTCGGCTACCTTCACTGGGAACAACAATTCTTCGGCTCTTGAATTTAATAGCAAATGGTAGCCAGATTTACAGCAAACAAACGTAGGTCCTCCTCCTCTCACTGGGAACAACTAAAATGAAATTTTCAGTTCAATGTAGAGTCATTTGTGAGATTTTAGCAGATCTACCTACTGGATCTAGCTGCTTCAGAGAATAATATACCTTAATAGCAGATGGACCAATCGCTCTCTCCCCCACGATGATGAACGTGACTCAGAGATGCAAACGACTCCCACCACGGCGACCGCAACAACCAGTTTGGCTCTCGTACGACAAGGAGAAGAGAAGCTTGGCTCAGACGAAATGGAAACACAGAGACCAGACGAGGAGAAGAGAAGCTCGGGAGTGGCGAAGCTCAGGAGTGGCTCAGATGAAAATGGAAATCCATATATCAGACGAGGGGAAGAAGAGAAGCTCGGGACTGGCGAAGAGTGGCGAAGCTCGAAAATGAAAATGCACAAACCAGACCGAAGAGAAGCTCAGGAGCGACGACGCTCGGGAGTGGCTCAGATGAAAATGAAAATCCACAGATCAGACGAGGAGAAGAAGAGAAGCTCGGGACTGGCAAAGAGTGGCGAAGCTCGAAAATGAAAATGCACAAACTAAACCAAAGAGAAGCTCGGGAGTGAAAATGGAAATGGAAACCAATGGCGAAGACGAAAATGGAAAACCATTTCATTTCTCATTTTTTCCACTTTTTTTTTTTAATAAACAGTAAAATCAGCTGATGCCACGTTAGCCGGGGACACAATCCCGATTGCCCCAGAAGAACTGTTATTTTTTTTCTTTCTAAATGCTCGTTTTACCCAAATACCCAATTCAAAATCCCCACGTTGAAGCAAATCCCGCATCGCCCAGCACCTGTCCCTCCTGCCCAGCGCCACCCTGTGACGGCCATCACTCAGTCCAGCGCCACCCCCCGCCGCCCATCCCTCTGTCCTGCGCCGCCCCTCGTTCTTCCTCTGTCACCCCTCGAATTTACACATCCCGCGTAGCCCCAACACCCGCATCACCTCGCCTGCCCAGCGCCACCCCGCAACGGCCATCCCTCAACCCAGCGACACCCACCGACGGCTCTCGAAACCTGTTGCGATCTCACAAGGTATAATTTTGTCTGGGCATTGTGTCCTTGCTGTCAATATTGGAGCTATGAGCGCACTGGGTTGATGGGTTGATGGCTTTTCCTTTTGAGAGAGTTTTGGTGCAAAAATGGTGGATCGGGGAGTTTTTGTATTGGAGCTATTAGCGCACTGGGTTCACATTAGGCTCACTCACAAACCATTCTCAGATGGTAAGCGTAATGCACAGTGCTCCAAAGGTATATATATATACACGAGTCCTGGGTACTTGGATTTGTCTTTGATTTGTGTTTGTTGCTGGCTTTAGAGTTTATGAACATGAAGATATTTGGTTCCTGAGACAGATGTTGGAAAAGAAACAATTAACAAGCATTATTGGGATTCAAGAAAACATAATTTTCGCTAAGTTTTTCATTCCTCTTTAGGGTGTTCGGTTAAATTACGGGAAATCGTGTTTCGGAATCCAAAGAGATGATAAATTCTTGTGAGTCTTTTGTGATTCGTATTGGTTTGATGTGTTCAGAATAGGATTTGAACTGAGTCGATTTTATTTGATAGATTAATTATCTTATCCATCCGGATTGAATTTCATGTGGTTGCAGACTTGGCCTTTCCTGGTTTTCCAAAGTTTGGGGTCTATATCGTTTGTTAGAACATGGTACGAGATTATTATTCTTGGAATTTGATAGTGTTGAGGATTCTATAAATGGCATTGTATATTATCCAAGTTGTTATTCTGGTTTTTTGAAAGTTTTCTCCAACTCTGTATTTGCAATGATATGGAATGCTCAAACTGATTCATTTCCTCTAGAAATCATTACTAACTCAACATTTCGATTATCTGATGTACAATTCTTTATGTCATTATCTAGTCTTTGACTTCTCTTTCTTGTTGCAGAACATTTGTCATGCCTTCTAGGATGTGTATCAACCCAATACATAATAAGAAAGGAATCCTGCATCACTCTGATAATGTAAGTTTGGAGGAAAGGTGAGTTCATTGAGTCTTTTCGTGTCAGTTGGTCTTTTCAGAATAAGGTGTTATGTTGTTATTGAAATGTCTATTTCAAAATTGGGTTCCGGAAAAGATGCCAATCGTGTTAGGTTTTATGGATGCAGCTTAACTTTATTTTATATTTTAATGTTATTTTATATCCTATGCATAAGGCGCACTTTAGCACTGTTCTCTTAAGCAGATTGGTGCTTGAAAGTGTGAATTCTTATTTCCCTGTGGTTTCTTGTTTCTAGAAAGATTCAATGGAAGATTCTGTTGAGATAGTGTGATTGAGAAGCTGCTTCATGTTACAAAGGAATTAGAACCAGGTAATACAAAATTGCTTGCATATGATGGTGAATTCGGAACCAACTTAGCTACTTCAAGTCTGATATATCCTAAAGCAACCCTTTTCACCTAACCTTCTCTAGTTCCAAACCTCATAAAAACCCACTTTTGGTGTAATTCTTTCGTGCTATGGCTTTTCAGCAATCTTTTTCATTGCTGAATCTCCCGACCAAAATTAAATTACCATGACCATATGCACCTCACAGCTAATAATTTCTAAGAGCTTTTAAGCATTCACTCCATGTTACCTATATGCCCTCCTATGAAATTATTTTAGTCTTCTGTATTTCTTTTTTTTTTTTTTCTGTTTTGTTTGACCTAAATATTGAAAAGAACCACTCCATCTTTCTCATTCTGTATTGTTTCATTCCAGAAGCAAATGTTTACTTTAAACTAAGATAGCACTCTGTATTCCTTTTAAAGAAGTAAAATTTAGTGCTCTTCATGCTCATGTTTTCGCAAGTTTCATCAAGTTTTTTGGTCAACTGTTTCATGTCCATTTTTATCTTCCTTCGAATGAAAAATACAAGCGTTATTTAAATTTAATTTTTGTTGTCTCATATATGTGCCCATATTGATGTTGTGTAACTCGATGGAGATTTTGCAAAGTCATGGAGATGGTGAAGACGTGGGGATGCACTTGGTGTTGCTTGTGTAGATTCTAGGCTAGGAGTTTGGACCTTGGTGTGCAAACACTTGTTTCTTTGTGGGGATTTTGTACTGTAATTTTTGTACATTTTGTCGATGCTATAAGTTGGCCCATTTTATTGTGTCAATGCTTGCACATTCTTGACACCAGCAAATTAGGGTGGTTGCACTGTTATGTGGATGGCTAATTATATTTATGGTTGTTATGTGAGCAGGTTGTCATGCATTTCCAAATTGATTGCACAAATCTAGAAGTTATTGTTTTTATTTTTCTTTCCTAACAAGTATACAATTTTCATCTGCAATAACTAGCTGGTTCCATTGAAAGTGGACGTTAGTTTCAAATTTCTAGCTGAAAATCGTAACAATCAAGCATGATTAAAGCATGAGCCATGAGGAAACCGTAACAATCAAGCAAGGATATTTTATTTTAATAATATTCCAATGTTTCTATTGTTTCGTCAAACTCAAACCAGAAGTACATAAATAAATCAACACCAGCTCTATTACTGAGGACTGGCTGGCACTACTATTTAAGGGTAGGTACCATTACATAGCGGGCTGTACATTTGATACATACAAAGTAGATGCTACCCAGTTATTAACATGTTACAATTTATTCAAACCATGCCAAAACTAGTACATTTGATACAACTCAATACAAACACAATAATTTTTTTATTTCGCTTCTAAAGATTTGCCTCTCTCTCTTACTTTATTTTCCTTTTTCCGAACTTCATACGCGCATCGCAATACATCATCCCACCTCTTCCAAACTTTTGTAACGCCTCAATGGAAGGCTCAAATCACATGGCTTATACTCTAAAAGGACTAGTCAATGATACAATTGGAGCCTTATTGGAACCTTATAAAGAGCAAGAACTTTTCATTCCCAAGCAATGTAGGATCTCATACACCACCTACCGTTATCCATATCATATGGAGTATCACAATCTTCCCCCTTTAAATTCTCAACGTCCTCGTCGAGCTTGTCCATTGTAGGTGGCACAGATCAAGTCTCACATTTCTAGTTGGGATAGGCTCTGATACCATTTGTAACGCCTCAATGGAAGGCCCAAACCACATGGCCTATATTTCAAAATGACTAGTCAATAATACAATTGGAACCTCATTGGAACCTTATAAAGAGCAAGAACTTCTCATTCCCAAACAATGTAGGATCTCATACACCACCTACCCTTATCCATATCATATGGAGTATCACAACACTCTTTCTTGTATGCTTCTGAACGATATCCTCCGTGTCACTGCACCTTTCAGTCTGCTGGTGGTCAAAACTTCAAAGAACTCTAGCCAACAACCCCATAATCAAATTGTATCTGTTCTACCAATACTAGCAACTAAAAGCAAATTGAACGTGAGTTACCTCATTTAAACTCCCATTTAAGATGAGTCTTCCACACAAATCTAGATATCCAGCAAGGAACATAGAGATTAGAGTAAATGGGCACAGGACCCTGCAATAAGAATGACAGATAAAATTATAATGGATGCAGATTAAAAGCCAGTAGAAGCTACTTCAGAGATTCCTACACTTGAAATGAGTTCAAATGCAGCCTCTTTCACATCGTCAATTGCGATATCTGATATAAAAGGGCTCTCAAGATTACAAGAGAAAGCAATGCTATATATGTCAGGGGGAAATCCCAGCAACCCTAAGATCATAGACAAAGAGAAAGCAACGCTGTAATTGAAAGGACATTATGTCAAGAAAATGCATAGAAATATGTCATACTTTAGAACCTAAAGCACTTGATACAATAAAGACACAAACCTAAAGCACCTGTTGCAATGAATTTATCATCTTTTTATTTCCCTAATGTGTACAGGTGTACACTAGGCACGGGGGTGGGGGTTAGCTTTCAAGGCAAAGCCGCCTGTATCTAGAAGGTTATTTCAAATACTTCTTGGCTTCCATTCTAACAACTATTTCTATTTTCACTTCTTTTGAACTATAATAGTAAAATTCAATAAATGGTAGTACCATTTAGGCAAGCAAGAACCGCAAGTCACTTCTTTCTATTTTTGTTTTCTAGTCCATGCCATCATCAACATTTTGACTGGGCCACGAACTCTCTTCACCAAAAGGTTCACTAGCTTGTATTTTCTTAGATCTTGAAGTTTATGAGGATACCCATATAGAAAGCATCCAAATAGAGAAACAATTTCCATACGCAGCATAAGTGTACAGTGTTAGTTAGCTTTCAAGGAAAAGCTACCTGGTTCTAGACGGTTGCCATTTTCATTCTAGAATGCCAATCAATTTAGAGATGGCTATCTTAGTGATGGCTAGACAGTTACTACTACTCTTGATGATACCAGTGATGCAGATGATGATGATATAGAATACAACAAAATCCTTTTTGTATAGTTGAAGAAATTAAATTCACCATGATGCAATCAAGCCCATTTCTTAATTTCGTATATAATCCACAGGAACATCAGTAAAGCGAGAATTAAAGCGAGAGAAAAATGACCAAATTTTGTTAGAAATATCCATGTATCAATTTAAACCCATAAGAATATGATGATGATCGGTATTTCAAGAAAACAAAAAGCACAAGATTTCCACAAACGTCAACCAAAATTTCAGGGGAAAAATACACAAAACCCATTTGATAAAGAACAAAAATTAGATAGACAAACAAGAAAGAAAATAGAACTCAGATTAAAGCACAGAAGCGTCACGCCAACACGAGCCACACGTCGGAGTAGTGAAACATAGAAACAACAGAGAAAGTAAAGGTACAAAGTCATGAGCCGCATATTCTTGTAAGACCCAGAAACGGTAATAATAGAAGAGAACAATGAGAGCGCTCCCTCTACCTCTCTTAGTAGAAAGCAGTAGCTTTGAGTCGCCTGCTCAAACACAAACCCCATTTGGTACGAGCCATGTCTATAAGCTCAGATTCTTTCTATTGCAGGTCGCTGATTTACATTTTGGGAGAAATCTAAAAGGAATGGAGGGGGTGCTAGGCAGAGGGAGGGTCGAAGGCGAGGGGGCAACTTTGAAGAGAATGGGTGACGCGGGGGTGGGGGTGGGGCGGGCGGGCGGGCGGGGATGGCGACGGGGCTCAAAGAATTTCAAATGGGTGAGAGAGGAAAGTGCAATAGCGAGAAGGAGGGAAAAACAAATTACTTTCCACGTAAGGTGTGTCTCGGCTGATCCGAAACAAGGGCTGATACGAAGAGTTACTCCTCCCTCCCATTCCTCATTAATTATTCTTTAGGGCCTTCATCCATGTGATGTAATTTTCTTTTATTCATTTTCTTCGAAAGAGATCTAAAGTACGTAGCTAGCTAGGAGAAATCAGATGTTATTATTCCTACATGATGCATATATGTTCTACGTTTCGAAGTAATCGGCCTTCATTTCTTTTGTTCACAAAAGCTTTCTATCATGATACTGAGAGTGTTTCATTTAATTTTATTTTATTTCATGATGATTATAATTTTTAAATTTTGAATAAATAATTCAATTTTTTTAAATTTAAAATAATAATAATATTAAAAAATAATATTCTAATAATATTTTATTTAATTTTTATATTTTATCTCAACTTCCTATCTAAACGATATCTTAATGGAAGAGGCAAAGAACCTTGACATGTATGGATAGCAAGTTTAGAAGGGATGGGATAGTAAATATATGATTACAGATCACAGTTAAAATTAAAGAGACTTGAGGATTAATTAAGATTGGTTAAAAGCTATGAATAATAATTGTAACACTCGGGTCTAGCAACAAGCCGTTTTTTCTAAAAATTTTATTTTTGGATTTATACGTAGAAAGAGTCCAGTTAATTTTTCAAATATTAGTTTTTTTGAAATTGAATCAAGCTTATATTTCACTGGAAAAACCCAAACCTCGTACGCCCAAAAACCCAAAGTCCACACCTGTTTGTTTTAAACCATGAAAACCAACTATTAGCAGTTTATGATCAGTTTTCCCCACCCCGCACGACTCTACTCCCATGCACGTGCACGTCTCTTTTCCGTTTTCATTTGGTCCTCAATCACATATATAAATACACCTTATACGTTTTCATGCACAATCACCTCCTTCAAGTTCTAGGGTTACAGCAGTCCCTGTTTTAACTTCAACAAGCCACAGCCCCCATGGAATCTCATGCAAGGCAGCGCAGCCAATCCCACCTCCAGGCCAACCCTCCATGTCGTGGTTAGCCTGCGCCACAGCCTCCACCCTTCGTAAACTTCTACCCAGACCCGCACCACTGCAAGCCTATACCGGAAGTAACCTTGCCGCAGCACCTAAAACAGCTGTAGCCTTCCTCTCCACCCTCGGAAACAGCCCAAACAGTTGCAACCATCACCAACTTCCGTGGGAAGCGAAAACTGCAGTTGCTCTGTTTTGAAGCCATGGAGACAGAGCATCCTCGTCCAAAACGAGAGCCATGCCTTGCCACAGTTGGGCAGCAACGTCACAGTCAACAACAACAGATGATGCCGAAGATTAAGCCTCCACCGCCCAGTGATGTCCAGCACCATCGTCCGAAGCCCCATGCACACCCGTGATGTGTACAACTCTCTCTCTCTCTCAGTGTTATTCGACTGCGAGCCACTGCAAACCACCATCTTTCGCGTCGGGAACCACCGTAAAAGCAACAGAAATCGCCGACTGTGACACCCTCTTCACCCTGTGCCAATCGGTGAGCCCACTGACTCTCCTCCATATTTGTTCCCTCACGGTTGCTCTCTCTCACTCTCTGTGCACTCTCTCTCTCTCTCTCTCTCTCTCATTAGTTAGTCTCTCTCTCTCTATAACCAGTGTTCTGCCGCCGTCCCCCACCACCGTAAACAACCGCCCAGCTCGCCGCCTTCTTGCCATCCATCTCTCGGTGAGTATGATTCCTTTACCATACGAAGTTATACGGTTATGAATATATATTTATAAATCTCCATTATTCCAAAAGAGCCCTTATATGTTTTGTTTATTTCCTAAAATACCCTTATCATCAGACTAATTATAGGTTGATCATGTTTTGGTCTTTATATATTAAACTCATTTTGTGTAGGTTTTGTTTCAAATAAAGATTTGAGATATATTATTAGTGATAATATATTTTTTAGAAATACATAGTAAGTGCAAGATTTTATTTTGAACCTTTTAAAAAGAAACTAATTAGTCTATTTTATTAAATGAAATTTTTACTTTTCTATTTTTTATCAGTTTTGTTATAATTATGTTAAGAGAATTTTTAAACTAAAGATGTATTTTTGTGGCATAGTTATATTTAGTAAAATATTATTATGCAGTTTTAGAAATAACTTAGAGTACAATAGTCAGAAGAATTAAGTGAATATTGATGAATTTGAGAAGTGATGGTATTTTTAGGATTAAGAGAATTTTAGACATTTAGGAAAAACAGGTTAGTATTTCAGGTTTAAGAATCGAAATACTTGTTCGATTGAAATTTATGGGAGTTGCATGACAATTTTATAGATGACGATTAATTTTCATTCAGTACTGCTGTGGAGAAGCTCTGATAAGCTAATAAGTTTAGGTAAGTGGGATTCCTATGCTAAACTTTGCATAAAAATAAAATGGATTGAGGTCAATTTTGGAAAATATGCATGTTTTGTTTTGAAAAGAAATTTGAAACAATCTCAGTTATTTGTTCTGCATTACTCATGAAATTCTGTATAAGAATAAAGTATTTTCTGGAATGACTGGTACAGACATGAGCTCATTTTCTGGTATTTTATTTCTGAACTGTGCAAAAGAGAGCGAATATGAAATTTTATGCATGAATTATATTTTTGTGATCTAATTCTGTTCTGTTTTGAAGATGTTTTATACTCTGATATGATGTGATTTCTGAGAATTTTTGGCATGACATGTTGAATTTGGATTTGGTTTGTGGGTGGTGATCTGTTTGACCTACCACGGGTGCTAATAGTGGTTTCTATTTGGGTTGGTACTAACTGTTTTATTTCTGGTGCACCCATTTTGGAAACAAAATGGTTTTTCTGGTGGTCTTTCATGTGTGCACACTCGGAGCTCCGAGAATAAATAAAGGGAAGATTCACATTTTATTTCTGCTCAGTTAGCTACCGTGATTTGCACAATCCTACCACGAGGGTTAAACATGGTCTCTAATGTGATATGATGTTCTAGTATGACGGTGGTCAGTTATGCTATACCAAAAGACTTTGAATAAGAATATTTTCTAAAACTTTCGCTCTGATATTTTGATAACATGTTCTGATTCTGCATTCTGAACTCTGTAAATGCTCCTGTTTGCACACTTGTATATGTTCTTTGCTTACTAAGTTGTTGATAACTCACCCCTTATTTCTAAATATTTTTCAGATAGTTTTGATAGTTCAACTGGAGAACAAGAGTAGAAAGTTTTAGCATGGTGTGATGATCGTAGTGGAATAAGTGTCTGAGAGTACAAGTGCTTATTTGAGAGTCGTAATTAGTAAATTGATTTATTTTCGATTATTTTGATTTGGTGAGTTAAGGATATTCTCGAGTCTTTGGAGAGTTTTTAATTAATGTTATTGAGAATTTCTTTGTTGTCCCTATGAAGGAACATAGATATTTGAGTTGAGTAAATGAATTAATATTTCATGGAGTTTTCTGGATTTTATAATTGTGTTATTGAAGTTGATATTAAGTATTAAGAGCTAACTCTTCAAACTTCCAGAATCGAGGCGTTACAATAATAGTCCATCATGATAACCATAGAATTATTGTTCTCGACATGAGTTCATGAACATTTATCATCGTTTGTATTCACAACCATTTTCATCTTATCTCATATAACCATATACATATATTCTTTCATTTTTATTATGGCTCATCCCTCCCAGTGTGGATATCTTCTTTCATTTTTATTATGGCCCATCCAATTTAGAGATATACATATAATTTAATACGTACATATAATAGATTTTTTTTATAATAATAATTCTATTAATCAGCAAAAAAACATTATAAACTTTGTTTATCAACCCAAACAACAGAACTAATAAACTCAAAAAAAAAAAAAAAAATCTTTCCCACACATTTACATCATCAATATTCCACACAAATTTTGCCAATTTAAACTATCTAAAAACCCACTACAAATTTAGAGAGAGAATTAGAAATCTTAATTCTAAAACGAGTTGTTTTATTATTAGATTGGTGTGTAGAATTTATCATACATCTTAAATGATAATATTTTATTAATGAAATTTAAATTTTAAAATTTATTTTTTAAATAAAATTAGATCAGGTAAACATTTTATATTTATTATTTAAAATCTTGTCGTTATTAGCTTTTGTTTTTTTCCCCAAAGGAATCTTTAAATACTGAAAGCACCTCGCAAGAGGAAGAAGTAAAATGAAAACAACAAAAAATAAATAAATAAATAAAGAAAAAAAGAGAATGAGATATCCAATTTGGACTATAAACAGTATTTAAAATGTGCAAGTCTCGTACACTTTTATAAAAAATAATGTTCATATAATTATTGATGTCACTGTCATAAAATACATTACTTCTAAAATTAAATAGTTAGTAATTGATAACATGGTAACTTTTGTTTCTACTATGGATATAAATCATGAGAAGACTTAGGGCATGTTTGGTTACACAAAACCAAACTGTTTCATTTTATGTATCTACCTCTACAAGGTCATCAGAATAATAATGTAACAAATAAATCAACTCTATAAGACTTAATAAAAGTGTCAACTTTCCAATAAACCAAATCGATAAAACAAATCAATCTACTAGATAGTAGTCTCTAGAAATCTCAATACTTACCCCTACACACAACAATCTTGTTCCCGCTTTTTATTCTTAATCCTCAATTGACACATTCACGTCATCTGAAAATATTATGGAAATAAGGGTTGAGTTATCAACAATTCAGTAAGTAGAGAACATATAGTAGTATGTAAATATGAGCATTTACAAAATTTAGAATGCAGAACAAAAACCTTTAGTTTCAGAATGCAGAAACAAAACATATTATCAAAAATATCAGAGCGAACAATTAAAAGACATTCATATTCAAAATTATCATTTGGCATAGCATAATATAACTGAACATCATCATCATGTCTATCATATCAAAGCACAATATCATACCAGAGGCCATGTTTAATCCCAGTGGCAGGGTTGTGCATGTCTACAGTTAACTAAGCAGAACCTATCCCTGTTCATCACCCAAAATAATGTACTCAAAACAGAGACCACTATTATATCCCGTTGCGGGGCTAGAGGCAACTATTATCTGTCGTGGTAGGACTAGAGGTCACTATTATATCCCGTGATAGAGCCAAATGTCACTATTATATCCCGTGACAGAGCTAGAGACCACTATTATATCCCGTGGCAGAGCCATATATCAGAGTAGAATAGAACCTTTGGTACCATCACAATCACAATATCAGAATCATCGGATCAAAACCAGAAATAAAATCAGATACAAAATCAGAAAGTTATGCTAAAGGTTTTCAGATGCCCAATCATATCAAAATAGAGTACTAAACAGATTCATATCATTTTCACATATTCAAACAAATTCAAAACATCTTCACATAACATGTACAAATTTTCAGATTTCATATTCGTTCTGTTTTTACAGAGTTTAGAAACAACATGCCAAAAATAGCTCACGTAACACCAGTCATGACAAAAATTATTGTCTCTTTTATACAAATTTCATGAGTAATGCAGCACGCATAACTGGGGTTGTTTTCATATTTCTTATCAAAACATAACATGCACATTTTTCATAAAATCAATCTCAGTTCGTTTTCTTTCTATGCAAAGTCTAGCATAGGAACCCCGCTTAGTTGACTCTTGTATCATATTCTCTAAGACTGGAACTTGAACCATAGTAGAGTCGCAACCTAATCCAAGGATATCGTTAACATATTAATAACTTGTACACGTACAAAACCAACTAACAAACAAAATTGTAATGCTCGAAACTTAAAATCCAAGTGCACTCGTAAACAACTCATAACAAAATAGTTCATCCTGGTACTTTGGGTTTGTAATGGTCCAAGTACAACGTCCATGCACTACACCAATAAATTAACCCAACTTCCTCAGATTTCCCTTAATCATTCACCACACACATGTCAAGCCACAACCCACACTTTTAAGTCAAAGTGAACTTGATCACGACATATCCAATAGTCAACAATCAACCCACACGTTCAAAAATAACTTACACCTAACTTATCTAACAAATAAACACCATGCAAATTATCCCTAACATGTCAGACCGATATGCCCAACGACCACACAACCACGCTGTCCAATCTTACCCACACCCAGTACTACAACCAGCAACTCCCAACAAGTCACACAACAAACATCCTGCAAACTGACATATCAACAATCCCAAACAGCCCATAACTCGACATATTGATCAATAAAACAACCCACATTTACAAGTCACTTTCTTACCTCAGTTTCCCACATTACATTCAAGAATGTCTACACACACCTCCCACTCTGTATTCACAATCTCTACAAATTAAAACACACAACCAAAGACAATACAACCTCCAGTAGACACTGACATATGTCACACAATAATGATACAATTTTTAGATTGAAACTTACCCAAATTGCGTTCCGGTGATCTGTCAAATTCGAGGATGAGGGATGTTACCAAGGACTGATTTTAATGCCCTGTGCCAGAAAATGTCAACTCTAATTCGTTTGGTGGTGGTGTGGCTTGGCGAACGACATGGGGAAGGCAACAACTTGGTAACATGTGGCGGTGCATGAAGCATGGAATCGAAACAGTGAAAAATCAGATAACCGAGGGATGAGTAAGGCACAACCATAGGGAAAAAAAAATAAAGCTAACGGAAAATAGAGGAACTTGATAGAAAGAATTCGTAAGGGAGTGAAGCATGGAGATACAAAGAGGAAAAGAGAGAGAGAGAGAGAGAGAGAGAGAGAGAGATGGAGAAATGAAGAAGTGAGGCTTACTGACCGACGAAGCAGAGGCTAACGGCGTGGAGAGGGGAGAGGGTTGCCACTGCCACGCGACGGCATAGCAAAAACAAACGGTGGCTTGCAACTGGAATCGAAGGAACAAGACGCAAGGGTGGCGCTCAATGTAGGGGCTCTTGTGAAGGGAGAGTTAGTGAACCAAAGCTTATCTTCATTCAATATCATTTTGGTTAGGAGTCTCAATGGTGACGAGACTCCGAGAAGGGCCAGCGAATCATAGTCCCAAACCACAATGAAGAAAATCACAAGAGAAGGAGGGCGTGAATTGCATATTGGACTTGAGAGGAAGTTGGGCACAATGAGATAAAGAGGAGGAGAACATGCAGAGAGTGGTTGTGTTGGGGAAAGGGGTGACTCTGGGTTGTGGATGCGTGAAAAGGGGAATTGGGGTTATCGGGGAATGGGGGAAGAAAGAAGGGAGAAAGACTGAGGGTCTTAGGTGAAATTGTGTTTTTGCACCTTTTTTTCTGGGCTTGGGCCCTGGGCCTGGGGTGTTACATCCTCCCCCTTTATATAAATTTTGTCCTCGAAATTTGCTAGTACCTCAAGCGAAGGCTACACACTTATCCATCACATCCCATCTGTGCCTATTTTAATTCTCGATCATTCTTGTCGAACCTAATATTCCAAGATTTTAACTTTCTGATATTTTCGTTCAATGCCTTAAATACTTATTAATTCACATACCTAGTATCGATCTTCATACACTCCAGGGTCCAATTCAAGCCGTAACCCTCAACAACGGCTTGATTTAAAACCTAATAATAACTTCATCCAAGTTCTAAACTTAACTTCATATCAAATAGTAAACAAGGCTTCACATTATATAACACCCTCATACGCAAAGCAACAATAAAATTCTCCAAAGTCTTGAATACTTACTCTCACACTCGGTTCATGAAGGTATCCAAATCGTGGTCCCTAAGAATCAATTGTTCCTAAAAATCCTAAAAAATCTGAAAATCCATAGCTGAGATTTAAGACCTAAGTGATCTCAAGTCAACTAATTTGCAAATCTTTACAAAGTTTACTCCCAAACCATCATGCCAATCTCCCATTGCAAACTCTAATAATTCCACCCAAATGCCTACGGTTAAAATCTAATAAATAAATCATTGTTGTAACTAATTGACTTTCTCACCTACCATGACAACTCTCACCAAACTTTATTAGAATAAAGATCACATAATCATTCCTAACTATAATGCCCCAGAGTTAAATAACACTAGTTTTTTTTTTTTTTTGAGGTGGCTAAGCTTACCACTTCGAAAACACTGTCTGGTTCCCCTTCTGCATTCCCCAAAATGTACTACATTGGATGACTTACAGAGGTTATTTCATTGATTTTCCTACACCTTTCTCTGGCTCGAGTTGCTCGCTTCATTCATCCTCTTTCATCGTCCTTGATTCTCGCTTGAGGGGAACCCCAATGGCGTCAACCTCCTCATTTTGAAAGCATAGAACAGTACCTTCTGCTGATTAGTGCAATTCAAGACGCGACGTATTTCTTCGATATCTTGGATCCAATTCTCTACTAGGGTCGGGTCACCTCACCCATCAAAAGTGGAAGGGTGCATCCGATTAAATTGCTCCATAGTGCAACCACCCTCATCATTGGTTTCGTTCAAGTCTGAAATGTTTCAAGCCCAACGACGAGATGCCATCCTAAAAAACAATATAAATCAGGAATTTTTTTTTTTTTTTTTTTGTTTTACCCATTCTTATCCATATACTAATCTATTGACCAAAGTCTACACACTGTGACTCATAGAATTGAAGGCCTCCAATCCTATCCAAATCCTTTCTTACAATCTATAACTTCATATTTGGCCAGCACATATATATTAATGTCTACCGAGCTTAAAACTTAACACTCGATCTAGCTTAAATACGCCACCAAAATCTAAACCTTCAATTTTATCAAAATCATTTTGCAAGGTCTACAGAATGAGAGCCTATAGAATCTAAAACCTCAATTGTCATGAAATCAGCTCATAAAATCTTTAAAATCCTATACCTCAAATTTCATAGGACATCTTTCCTAAAGCTTGCAGATTCAAAAACCTTAAGGGCTTATTTGGGAGTGAGATGAGATGAAGATTTTGTGAATAGTAATAAGATAGTTTATGAATAGCAGTGAGATAATTTGAGTTGAATATTTTTTAGTTTTTGGGAAATGAGAGAAAAAAAAGTTGAATAAAAAATATTATAAAGTTAAAATTTTGTGAATGGTAGTAAGATAGTTTGTGAATAGTAGTAAGATAATTTGAGTTGAATTTTTTTGGATTTTGGGAAGGGAAAGAGAAAAAGTTGAATAAAAAATATTATAAAGTTAAAATATTGTAATAATATAATTTTATAATATTATTTTTGTTTGAAAATTTTAAAAAGTTGGAATTATTTTTTTATTTTTTATTTGAAAGTTTGAAAAAGTTGTAATGATTAGTTTGAAAATTTTGTATTTGAATTATGTTGGTGAATAAGATGGGATGAGATGAAATGAGATCAGATGAGAATTTTATGTTTCATTTAAGGCCTCAAACCTACCAATATCAATAGAATCATCTCTTGCAGTCCGCATAAATATAAATATCAAATCTGAAAATTGTTTCCTAGAGCCCACAAATATTCAAAACCTCATATATTATAGTCTGCAAACCTCAAACCATTTTGATACCCCATATGATAAGGATAAATGGGAGGTGGTAAATGAGATTCTACATTGCTTAAAAATGAGAAGTTTTTGCTCTTTATAAAGTTTCAATGGAATATAAACCATTTAGTTTGTGTCTTCCATTGGGGCCTTATACTCAGGGGAGGACCCACGTTGGTGGTTGGGGGCTATCCCCCCCCCCCCCCCCCCCCCCCCCCCCCCCCCCCCCCCAAAGTTTTCAAAAATATGCTTTAGTATATAGTTTTTTTAAAGATATCTTAATATAAAGATAATTTGTCCTCCCAAAACATTTTAAAAGATCTCATTTAGTACTTAGTTATCTAGGTTACTTTTAGTTTTTTAATAATTTTTTCATAATTATACCTATTTTTTGTCATTAATAAAATCTCACATTCTCATTTTTTTTTTTTTACATCTCATAAGAGACAATAAAATATCTTGGTCTTTTTTTATAAGCTATTTGGTAAATTTACAACCTCTTTTTTCTTATTTATTTATATTTTTCATTTTAAATCTTCCACTAGCTAGCTTGTTTGGATTAGTTTTGTTAGTAAGTACGTATATATTACCATCAAGTTAACAATTATGAGTGATTGCAACAAATCTTGCATAGCTATTTCTATCTATATTGTAGAGACTTTACAATATTCAATCTTAGATTTAACAAAAAATTCATCTTTATTTACTTAATTTTTATCATTTGTTTCAAAAAATCTTACATGACTATTTCTATCTTAATTTTTATCTTTCATTTGAGTTCGATGGAGCTCAAGTAAGAGGTTTAGATGAGTGGCTTTAATAATTTAGTTTGTCCCTAGATAACAACCTTATATGGTTAATGTTAAATGTCGGTGGCACACTTTACTACCTTAAATGTCGGTTACTGTTCACCCATATATACGACACACATTGCTAATCGCCCCCCTACGTACCAAATCCTAGTTTCGCCCCTGCTTATACTTCTAAAGGCTATGAAAACCCATAAGAAAAGGAAAGAAACTCGAAGTGCCTTTCCTCAAAGGAAAATTCTACTTGAAGGCGAATTGGTGCACGCATGTGCACCGAAGATGACATGGATGGGGCTGGGTTAATGAAGTGGTGCAGATTGCTCTGGCAGGAGACGAAATTGAAGATCGAAATGTGGGGGAAAAAGACCTTATTAAAACGGTGCGTTTCACTCATCTCCTTCTTCCCCATTCGCCCAGAAGCTCTTCTCCTTCGTCAAAGTCCCCCCCGTAGCTTCTGCAAGCCATAGACTCAGCCTCCTCCTGGGATTTTCGTCGTCGTTGTGGTTTTCTTCGTCCTCACTCTACAAGCTAGTTCAGTCACCATCGGTATGTCTCTCTCTCTCTCTTTGTGATTTTTGAAACCAATTTTGATTGTTTTTATTTGTTATGTGCTGAAGCCCTAATCTCTGATTGCATTTTGATTGAAACCAATTGTTTGTATTTTTTAAGGGGGTCCCTTGATAATCATTGGTTGTCTTGTGGATATACATGTTTATGTATTTGTTGAAAATATTAGGTTTGTAATTTGCATTTGTTGGATGACTTTTTAATTTGGGTAGGAGGAGGAGGCTTTTTGGATTAGAAACAAGGACACAACCCTTTAGACCTAACACTAGATTGGTTTCTGGATTAGAAACAAGGACACCATGGTACGAGTGACCTTCACTGCCCACTAGCATAAGTAATGCTTGCTGTAAAACACCAGCCATAGACATATGTACATACATATATATGTATATATATACATATCATTGCTTAAAAATAAATAAAAACATTGTTCTAAATTTTTATACATAGATTTTTAGGTGAAACAACAAGACATAGTAGCATGATGATAGGAACCCTAGTGCAAGTTACAAGCTTTTTAACATCATAGATTGAAACTTGTGGGATTGCATACAAATGGAGCTAACCAGTTTTGATACTATATGATGGAATTTCTAACTTCAACTCCTACAATGGGGGAGGGAATGATCGATGGTATTGTAAATAATCTTAGTCTTGAGACTGAATTCTTGCTATTTTTTACTCTTTTGTACAAATTCAATTCTTTTGGAAATGAAGAGTTAAAGGGTGGAGTTGATGCCTAGGCTCTTCTGAGAAGCTAAATAATATATTGAGTCATTTTAGAGCCTAAAACACTAGAAGGCTTGAGGTGCATGGAAACCTTTTAAGTTGAATTGAAGGTTCGTAAAGGATGGACAAGGTAAGTATTAGAATCGTGAGATAAGATAATGGCTTTCCTGCAACTTGTTATTTTGGTCTTGATGAAGTGAAATGAGAAAGTTGGATCTATGGTTTTTGATTTAAAAGGGTGGCTACTAAAATTTGGTGGCAAAATTAGCTCTGTCAATACTTCATCACTTCATAAATATTTCACTCAACCAAAAAGAGCCCAAATCGTAAATTCATGGTGTTGCCCTTGGAATTATTTTTAATCATTTAGAGATTTTGAGAGCCGTATACTGCATCATTAAATGATTGATTTTGAGAGCCCTATACTTAATTGTCGTTTCATTAGTTTGTATAGAATTTTGATACCTAAGTACCGATTGTTTGTTTGTGGTCATTAGGGATTACCATACTACAATTATTTCAAATGGGCAGATAGTGGTGAAGATAGAGAAAAATAACTTGCCAAGATAGAAACTAAATTGTTAGGATGGAGAAGGAGCTTCGAAAAAGAGAGGAACAACTTCTGAAGAGGGAGTTCAAGGTCCACAACAACCAACTCGCTATTCAACAGCAAGAAGCAGATATCCTAGCAAAACGCACACTACTTCGTGTATTGGATTATTTCTATAATAATTTCATTGTATTTCATACGGTCATAGTGAAGCCCCATTGCGGGAGGGAATTTTGTATATCGTACTTTTGTGGCCTTTTTTATGTATAACCTCAACCAACTAGTTGTGAACTTTCTTGTAAGTGACTTTTGTACATCAGTACTCTTGATATTTATAAATGGGAGATTCAACTGCAAAAAGAGACCGATCATGGCAAATGGCATGGCAAAAAGAGACCATCCTGTAATTACATGGCAAATTCCTCCACTCATTTCATATAATCAGAATTTTATTCAAGTACCTAATTTAACTTTAACAAAATATAGATTGGGATGTCCAAGCAGCACCTCATTCCAGTACATATAAATAACATACTCCCTACTTCACAATTAATTAACACTTACAACTCAATATACAACCATGGAATGAAATACACCAGTTCAGTTTCCAAACTAAAACATAAACAATGTATTGTACATCTCTAACTTGAGTGTAAACAAATACACCAACAAAAGATAAAATCATCATTCAAAAGTATTTCCATAAATGTTCAAGCTTGCAAGTGTCCAAAGTGTTGTCCAATTCCATTTTGTACAAATATACATCATTATTTTTGCAAAAAAAATAGAAAAACATATGTGAGGGACTTAATTAATTCTCCATTAAAGTTCCACTATGAAAAATAAAACATGTCCTACCAATACCTGTAACTCCATAGTTGTGCTCAACATGCTCTTTCCCTTTCCCCCATCTAGAGAATAATTTTTGGAAGCGACAAAGAGAAAAAAACTATTGATTATAAATATACTGGCCAAACATTCACTCTCCACCATGTCTCTTATAAAAGAGAGGAAGAATATATAATTGACTCAACACAAACAGTAGAAAATTAAGTTGATCTCGTATGACATAGAGAACAGTAGAAAATTAATTGCCTGGCAGGACATCGTATAATGCATCAACTCATGACTAACTTGATCTCTGGATATGACTTTCAATAAAATTACATATAAACAAGACATTAGAATGTTAGAACATACACATTTAAAACATGGACAATTCAGTAAGAGCCATCGAAAACTAAAATTTGTAGAATGCATACAAAAATTTCCTACAATCTCAAATTATTTTTTTTATCCTTACTGCTAAATGTATGTACTGCTTTGGTTCAAATTTTCTACAATAATGTTTGTTCAATAGCCTTCTTTCATGTTTCCTCCTGGCTTTATTTTACTTTAATGGAATTATTTATGCAATATCAGGTATGCGATGTACCGGTCTCTGATAATGTGGTTGAAATCATTTTTCAAGTGTTTGACACAAACAGTGATGGAAGTTTAAGCTACGATGAGTTTGTAAGAGATTTATACAATAGCAGAGGACTAACCTTGACAGAGATTTAGGAACTTCTGAACAATCACCGATCCAACAAAGCCCAACGGTTTTGCCACAAATTGCAGGTCACTCTACTCATGTTTCAGCATTATGGGTCGCGCGCGGAGGAGACCGGCTGAAGGGGAGATGAAGGGATTTGGGGTACCAATATGGGATTTAGGGGAGGGGAGACAAACGAAGGGGATGTGAAGCGATGGCCTTCTTCCTCTATTCTCTCTTTTTTTTTGTTCTTTTTTTTTTCTTTTTTTAAAGGAAAACTCTTGTTGCAAGCGATCTGCGCACCCAGATGCGCACCTATCCAAAGTGGCAAGTGAAACGGTGCGGATTTGAGGTATAAGGCAGCAGCAAAATCGGTATGTAGCGAGATTTTGAAATTTTGAATCCATTTACTAGTGAAATTGAAACCCTAACCATTTCGTATGCATCTCCTCCCACACCCTTCCCCTTCTCCTTCTCTTTCCCCTTCCCCTTCTCCTTCATATATTTTCCACAAGATTTCTCTTCTGCTTCATCCATTCACATGCCCTTCAACTTCTCCCTCATCCATTCTGCACCCTTATCCCAAATCTCATTTAGAAAACCCTAACTGAAACGGTTTTGTCCATTCCTTGAGAATTTTCGTCGTCCAAAAGCCCCCTCCTGTCGAGCTCAGGTCAAGTATCCGCTCTCCTCCACGTCACGCCTCTTGCGGTGTGGTCACCGTTCAACGACGCCTTCTCAGGTGAGGATCCCTCTCCTTTGCCTCTCTCTAGCTCTCTGTGTCTCAGATTTTGTCGATTTGGGTGAATAACAGCAGTAAGCGGCTGTACCTCTAGGTAAGCCACCATATATTCGAAACCAGTAGCAAGTTTAAATTGAAACTTTAATTAGGTAGTAATCTAAAGTTCGGTGGTGTATTTAAGAGCATGGTGGTAGATTGGAAGAGTTAATTGTAATATATGTGCATTTATATCATTCAATATCTTGAAATTACACAAAAGCTCTGTCTAGAATATTCTAAGATTACAAGATAATTTGAAAAGATTTATAAAAAAAAAAAAAAGATAGATTCGATAATTTATATATAATCACTTGTGTTAGGGGCTTGCAAATGGCTCAAGCTTTGCAATTATTTGTCAAACTATTTCCGCATTCTTATAGCATTTTAGAGAAAAGTAGTTTTTATTTTTGGTGCGCTTATGTTCGATTTGAGTTGTGAAAATATAATATATTGATTTAAATCTTGTTTTTTTTAAAGGTAAACGTTCAAGTGAGAGTTGAAATCTCTAAAACGGGAAAGGATATGATATATTTTTCTTGGTGAAGTGATGGAGTAGGGCTGCAGTGTCATTGATGTTTTTCATATTTGTATTAATATGATTGCTACTTTAATTTAGCCCAGTAGATGAAAAAAGAATTTATGTAATTATGAATTGCAAGATCTTTTGTAATGAACATTTGTATTGTGTTTTGTAATACTATATTCAACTGATTTGCTCATAAAATTTCGGATTATAGCTATCGACTATTTATGTTGATAAGGATAGTTTTTTGGGTAGTATGCATGTGATATAAAATGCCTGAATGGTTGAGGATGACCTTTGTTAAGATCACGCTAACCCTTGTAACTCCAGCCCTTCTAGGAAAGGGTTTCTACAAGAAAGATTTCACGTGTGCTCCAAAGGGATTAATTTGGACAAGGCAATAGGTGTTCAGCTTTAGCGCTCATGTGAGCAATATTCTTTGCAATAATAATATTGATGTTCTAATGGCATGTAGTATTCATTATGACTAATAACAACTTTTTTTGCAACTCTTTTTACAAGTCTATTTTAAATGGCGGGTGGTTTTCTCATCATTACAGTTGAAGCAAATTATAATCCTGTTACCAAACGTTGCACAACAATTGAGACCAGAAATTAAAAAAAAAATCATAAAGTACACGCAACTCGCAAGCCACTTGAAAATATCACTGATGGAGAAACCTGAAATAAACTTTTATGGAATTTCATTGATGAACAAATAAAATTCGTATAATTTCATCCACTTGGTACATAAACTTAGTGGGATCTAAGTAGTCCCATTTTCTTAATTGATAAACAAGATTTAATTATGCACAAGGCTACAAGATTCTAATTATGAACAAGTCTCATCATTGCTCATCATCCCACCATGATTGCAAACTTTTATCCTATTGAACTCCTACGCCACCTTGCTGCCCAATCCACTTGTTCCAATCTTTCCAGTCATCTACTATATAAGGATTGAATGTTTCGCACTCTACCCTGAAGAAGAAAGGCTTTCTCCAGTCCATTAAGAATAAGGTAGAGTTGCCCGTAAAGGAACACATAAATTCCAATTACTAATATATGTGGATTCCAACAGAAATGCACAACCTGACTGCACAAAACAGTCAGATTCTAAAACAGTCATTAACTCCGGCCACTCCAATTTCTGAATGCACAACAGAAATGCACAAAAAATCAGTCAGATCCTGAAAATGCAAAACAGTCACCTTTCGCTAATAGGGTCAAGCTTTTTACTCACAAAAAAGGCATTATTAAACCCATTGTGAATGATACATTCATCATCGAAGCCTCATTATATATGTGATTACTCAGTGTCACTTAAATTCATTTAAATACCTTGCTGGAAAAAAAAAAAAAAAAAACCAGGGCATAAGGTGTACTTGCTGCTTCGTCCATTCTGACGTTACATAAGCAAATGAATTATTATAACCTTCAGCTGGAATGCTGACCAGCAAATCAATAAATTGCTCAACATTAGGGGAACTCACATAAACCAACATTTTAAAGGAAGAAACATTCCAGCCATAACCCCACATAATCTACCATCCATATTGAATTCCATTGGCACAGAAGTATAAAAGATGTTAACACTACAAAATCAAATAAGCTAACTTAAAATAAGCAACAAAATTGATCTAACATCACTACAATATCCTAAACCAGCTTTTCCCCAACTATATTGACTTATAACCATGGTTGTGTCCCAGACAAGCTATCTGGCTGGGTTCCATCTACCCAAAGTTGTACCTGTGAACCATTAAATAACAGTTAAAAACTCATCTACATGTAACTATATAATTCACTTTTGAGAGAGTGACCTAGTTAAAAAAATTACACTTTCTTGAGTCTCATTGACTGCAAAACCAAATTGGGTTCCACTAAATTCCAACACCTCTGTAATATTTTGTAGTTGCTAACAATAGATAAAAAAAACTAGATTAATTTAAAGAAAGAAATCAGTAAATCAAGGGCTGGTAACAATAGATTAAAAAAAAAATAGAAATCAATAGTTCTATTTGAAGTTACTTAAGCCTTTAACTAGAATTACTTGTTAAAGCTAGCAAGTAGTAGAATTTATAGAGTTCAAGTAATTAATAGAAAAGTAAATGAAAACCCAATTAGAGAATCTTGACCTGAGAGAAGAATCTTGTTAACTAGAACTAGTTGTCAAAATGACTGCACCTGCCAACGGGCTTGATCAAAAAAATATAGGTGCAACCTTAAAACCGGCAAAAGGAAGAACACAGTCAAGAACAAATATTCAATGCCGAACACATAAATGTGAACTATTAAGCACCGCATCTTGTTCAACTTGACAACAAAAAATTTTAGATCTAATCAATAGATTATAGGAAGTAAAAATCGGAAACTATTAAATTAAATTGGAAAAAATAAAAAAAATCCAAAAGCATCCCAGATTCAGTTAATCAATACACAACCCAAATCAATGAATGCAAGAAATTAACATGAGCCCGTGATAAAAGGGAAAAAAAAGAAAAGGAAAACAAATGAACTGGAGAATGGAGATGATTAGATATACATGAAGATGGAATCGAGGGAGAACTGGATTGAGAAGAGGGGCTAGATTTGGAGGCAATTTATGGATTTCTCTCTATTAGAATATTTTATACAATAGTACGGCCCCCATGCGGACAAGTATTGAAAATTATATTGCTAACTAAAACCTGCCTACAGCCATATCCTCAACATCTCTCAGAAAATACTAACTAAAAGAGTCCGTCGACACAAAGGAGTCTGTCGCCGTTGCGCGCAGAGGAGACCGTTGTTGTCCTGTCACCGTCACGCGTAGAGGAGCTGCTTGCCTGCGTTGTGGAAGAAATTTGGGAGAGATGAATGGTGTTGAGGAAGAGATTTGGATGAGATGAATACGTTGAGGAAGAGATTTAGGGGAGATGAAAATGCGGGCTGCGTCGTTTTCCCTCTGAAAATGTTCTTTCTATTCTCCTTTGCCTTTTTTTTTTTAATCTCTGACAGAGCTCTCCACGTAAGCGGTCGGTACGCAATCGGTACGCACCACCGCTTGCACCTAGAAGAATTGTTTTTTAAATAGCTCTGACAGCAACAGTCCACCTCAACTTCGTCCGCCAATTCGTTTGTACCTAGACGAATTGTAACTCGTCAATTCCAAAGATGAATTGTAACTCGTCAATTCCAAAGATCTTCACTCGCTCTCCTCCCTATGTCTGAGTTTACATGATATGATACGACTTTTGGTGAGTAATTTGTTACCAATATAATTCTCAAAGCATCTTTTTTTTTTTTTTTCTATGAAGCCATGTCACCATATCTCGAATTAATTTGATCATTTAATATATATATATATATATACATAAATTTTTTTTTTTACTTGCAAGCATTTTATTATTGACAAAAGACCAATGGTTTTCTATTATTATTTGCAGGTTAAAACATTGTTCGTGTTCCAACAACCAACTAATTAATTTATAAGACATCTCAGCCGCCCGCCGGCTAAGTTGGAAAAATGCTGTCTTTGCTTTTAAACCGGCGTGTAAAATTTTTTAATGAAATCCCTGTACATTTGGCAAGTCTACAGTGTATTCAAGTTTTCTCGAAATGCTGTGATCATTACCAACATTATTACCGGTACTCTAATAAAAAAGAAACACGTTTAGCTGTTGTTTCCTGGACTTCTCCGACCCAGGTTTCCTCTATGTTATTGAACTCAACCAGTCACAAGCAGATTCTTCATGTCCCTAATTTACTCCGCCTGTTGTTTCTTGGCCTTCTCAGACTCAAGCTTCCTTAATGTTGTTGAACTAATTTTCTCTCCACTAGATTCTTCAGAAACCAGATCTACAACTTCAATCTGCAATAGATTTTATGATGCTAAGGCCTCTGTTTTATGACAGTTTTATCGAAGAATATAGATTGATGACATCGTTTTCAGAATTTTCTACAAGAATCAACACTGAAACTGGAAACTCAAACCTTTAGTTGTGATAGGCCTCTGTCAGCTCTCTTTCTATTAACCGAAAGTCCACCTGGTAATGTTTCCTTGCTGCCAGAAAACCAAATCAAGTAATCAAGAATTATCTGCTACAACTTTAATAGAAGATTAGAAGATTATTGAAACCCAGGTAGATCGATGTAACACTGACTGTTTCTTTTATTCTTCCTTTCCCACAATTGATGAATATCACAAAGGTCTCTAGAACAATGGACCAAAGAAATTTTCCCCACCAGAGATTTTGTAATCGTCCAAAGAGGCAATCATCTAGAACAAGGAAAGTGAGACTTAAGCAGCCCATTTGACAACCATATTCAACCGAAGCAATCAATTTTCTTTTTTAATTCTTTTTTCAAAATCTAGATTTTACTTAGATGAAATGACAGAATTCCAAATTTTGTAAAGAAAAATAATCTGTGTCGATTTGGGCAAATATGGTTGTCAGATGAGGTGCTTCCAAACCTTTAGTTGTGATAGCCTTCAGATGGTTTTTCAAATAAAATATTAAGCTAAGGCCTTATATTAGAACAATAGATGCAATATATATATATATATATTCATAAATAACAAACCTGACAACAATAGCCTCCAATTTTTCATCTACAATTGAAGGGCCATAAGGGTCAGTGATAGGCTCAACTTGAACTACCAGCTCCGGCTTAATAGACTGCACACATATATGCATGAAAATGAGAATTGAAACTATCATTGTAAAAGAAAAGTACATAATTATCCTGTTAGAAACATTATGGGAAATTTTATGATACTTTGTGTTTGGGGTGGCGGGCCCGATGGCCCATCCAATCACAGGGCTATTTTCAGTTCAATTACTTCCACCAGAATAAAATTCAAGCCCCATCTTTCCCTTTTATCCCCTTAATGACTAGCTAATACAGACATCCAGCTTTCAGACACTTGCCAGGTAGCCATCATGCTATGATTTATACAGGAGAACATGGTAACAGTTGAGGGAAACATGAACCTATTCAGTCCACCATCTTAGCTACAATATATATACATTCCTATATAGCCCATATGAACATGCATATTGTATTAAATACCTTTATAAATTTTTTGACATTATGGATCCTTTCCTCGATGGACTGTATTAAATCTGAGAACTGCAAAACAGGGAAGTAAGATAATAAATCATATCATCTCTACTGTTCAGATGAAATGTCAGAGCGGAAAATATGGGCAAAGGTTGTCATCAACAAAGTCTATACTACAAAGTCGTTCCAAACAAGCAAATACTAGCTGCATGCTTCTTGAAAACAATAAATGCAATTTGCCATAAGAGAGGCCAGCTAATCTTCTGGGGTATACTCAGACACGCAACCTAACACCTATTCTTTTTTTTTTGATGAATAAGAAAATTTTATTGTGACAAGTAACAAGGCAAAGCCAAGTACACAGGAAGTAACCTAACACCTATTTCTACACTTATATCTAGAAGAAAAGGAAAAAAAAAATGTGATGTAAAATTCAGGTAGACCTTGTGACATGTGCCTAATATCCTATTCTTTCAGAATGGCTATTGCAAGGAAAACAACTTTTGTTCCTGTGGATTGTGAGCTCACACTAATAGAGGCAGCTAATTACCACGTATGGTTTTGAATACCAGTTTTGAATAACAAGTAGCTTAGACTTTGTAATACCTTGAACATGAATCGCTAACAGATATTTTTAACAAGAAAAAAATCACAGAATTTTTTTATAAGTAAAAAAATCTTTGATTTGATTTGCGGTATAAATTTTCTGTTGGTTAATAAATAAAATAGAAAAAGGGATATTCATCCAATAAATAAATAAATATTATAACAAAAAGAAGTATTAAAAAGGTTAGAAATTGCAAATCTAGTTGACCCTTAAATATTCATTTCCAACAGAAAGCCTAGTCACCATGATAAAATTCAAGGGTGCATGCTGCCTGTTACCCTTTCTTTCTTTTGGGACATCACATGATTCCTAAGTGTCACCAAGACACAAAACATGAGCTACCAAAAAATCATCAATTACCGTGAATGGGCATCTTTATAATCTTCAAAAACTATCAAATAATTTGGAAGCGATATTTCCACATCTCACAATAAAGGTAATGACAGCATGCATGAGATCTACATTATTTGAGAGATGAAAGCATTGCTCATGACATAGTGAGCTCAAATAGATTTACAAACTCTATGCAAATCTCAAAAAGCTGCTTATGGTACAATTGTTAAACGCAAATGAATGGGCACCTTTCAAATCCTTAAGAAATATCAAGTACTTGGAAGCAATATTTCCTCATCTCCCAATAACGGTGAAAGCATTGCTCATGACGGAGTGAACTCAAATAGATTTACAAACTCTATGCAAATTTTACAAAGAATGTAGCTGGTTGAGGTAAAATTGCTAAATGCAACATGAACCAGAACTCAAACTGCCCCA
>CM036126.1:4821552-4857192 GCA_002916485.2 Juglans nigra
AGACTTCATCACTTAATAAATATTTCACTCACCAAAAAGAGCCCAAATCGTAAATTTATGGTGTTGCCTTTGGAATTATTTTTAATCATTTAGAGATTTTGAGAGCCGTATACTGCATCATTAAATGATTGATTTTGAGAGGCCTATACTTAATTGTCGTTTCATTAGTTTGTATAGAATTTTGATACCTAAGTACCGATTGTTTGTTTGTGGTCATTAGGGATTACCATACTGCAATTATTTCAAATGGACAGATAGTGGTGAAGACAAAGAAAAAAAACTTGCCAAGATAGAAACTGAATTGTTAGGATGGAGAAGGAGCTTCGAAAAAGAGAGGAACAACTTCTAAAGAGGGAGTTCAAGGTCCACAACAACCAACTCGCTATTCAACAGCAAGAAGCAGATATCCTAGCAAAACGCACACTAATTCGTGTATTGGATTATTTCTATAATAATTTCATTGTATTTCATACAGTCATAGTGAAGCCCCATTACGGGAGGGAATTTCGTGCTTTTGTGGCCTTTGTTGTGTATAACCTCAACCAACTAGTTGTGAACTTTCTTGTAAGTGACTTTGTCTTTGCTCTCCAATGCCGAAACAAGTTTAATCATTCCTATCAGTATGATTCTCCAAACAATTTCTCTGCACATTCCTCTGCTCAAAATGATTTTTCTGCTAATTACACGGCTCCAAGTTCAACATCAGACAAAATTTGGTATCCTGATTCTGCGGCTACGCACCATATCACCAACGATCTGGCCAACTTAAACATGTCCTCGGAACCGTACACTGGTGGTGAAACAATTCGAGTTGGAAACGGCACTGGTCTTCCTATTCATAACCACGGTGACACCTCTCTTTCCACTAACTCTTCTCCCTTTCTTCTTCGTAATCTGCTGCACGTACCTTCCATCACCAAAAACCTTATATTTGTGCTTCGATTTTGTATTGACAATCATTGGTTCTTCGAATTTCACTCATCCCATTTTTCTGTGAAGGACTCAACGACCAAGAAAATCCTCCTCACGGGTCCAACTCGTGACGGACTCTACGTGTTTCCAGCTACCAGCGCTTCCTCTCCCACCATCAATGTCAGCGAGAAAATCTCCCTTGCTCAATGGCATAGACGGATGGGCCACCCTTCCTTAGCTCTTGTCACTCGCATCCTGCACAATCAATGCTTGTTCGTTTGTCCCACTAAAGACGTCTTCAAATGTCCCGTGTGTCCGTTGACCAAATCTCATCAGTTGCCATTTTCTTCTAGTCAGGCCCTTTACAATAGGCCTTTAGCTTTGATTTGTTCTGATCTTTGGGGCCTAGCCCCTTATGTATCTCGGTTGGGCTTCAAATATTCCATCTCCTTTGTAGATCATTTTACCAGATACACGTGGTTGTTTTCCATCAAATTCAAATCGGATGCAGTTCATATATTCTCTAAATTTTTGCCATTTGTTGAAAGATTATTTAATACCAAGTTACTTAATCTTCAAATTGATGGAGGTGGTGAATTCAAACCCATCACCTCTTTGTGTCAAAAACTTGGAATTAATCATCGTATTTCATGTCCTCACACTCATCAACAAAATATATTTGTAAGAATAAAACATCGTCATATAGTTGAAACTAGGCTTGCCCTTCTAGCCCAAGCATCACTTCCCTTCACATATAGGGCTGATGCTTTTGAAACTGTTGTCTATCTCATAAACAGGCTTCCCACTCCAACTCTTCAAAATCAGTCTCCATTTTTCAAAGTTTACAAAAGTGACCCTGATTATAATTTCTTAAAAGTTTTTGGTTGTCAATGCTGGCCTAATCTAAGGCCATATCTCTCTCCTAAATTCAACTTTTGTTCCATATCATGTTTATTTTTGGGCTACAGTGCAACACACAAAGGCTACAAATGTTTAGATCTTGCCAACAATAGAATGTACATCTCACGAGATGTTACATTTCATGAGTCTTCATTTCCCTTTTCTCAGATAAAGCCCACCCACCCATCTCTCCCTTCCTCCCAATCTCACACTTTGCTTCCGTTTTTTAACACATCCATTTTAGGCCCACTCCCAAATTCCTCCCAACCCGATCCAACATCCTCTCAACCCACACCCTCTCAACCCACACCCTCTCTTTTAGGCCCTGGTCTATCTAATCTCTCCCAAACTACTTCCTCAATGTCTTCATCAATCTCCCACACCCCAGATTCATCAAACCCCTTACCCACATCAAGTCCTCCCGTATCATCAACAATCCTCATCCCTCCCAGGTCCCCCATCATCACTAGAGCTCAAACTCACTCTTCCCGTCCCAAAGTTTTCACTGATGGAACTGTGCTCTACCCTTCTCGACAATGTCTCACTACCAGTGCCTCGGTTCCCGATGACCCATCAAGCTATTTAGTAGCTTCCAAGCTCTCAGATTGGCGTCAAGCAATGGAAACAGAGTATGCTGCCTTACTAAAAAATAGTACCTGGATTTTGGTTCCTCCCTCTACAAATTCCAACATTCTTGATTGTCAATGGGTTTTAGAACCAAAACAAATGCCGATTGCTCTTTTCAAAGGAGAAAAGCCATTTTAGTTGCCAAAGGCTTTCATCAACAGCTTGGCATAGACTATCAAGAGACCTTCAGTCCAGTAGTTAAGCCAACAACAATTCGGCTTATCCTTTCCATTGCTGTCTCTCATGGTTGTTCACTGCTTCAGCTAGACATTGAAAATGCTTTCCTACATGGTACACTCACTGATGAAGTTTTCATGCAGCAGCCTCAAGCATTTCTAAGTTCAACTTATCCCAACTATGTGTGCAAACTCACAAAGGCTATCTATGGACTCAAACAAGCACCAAGGGCTTGGTTTGCTTAGCTCAGCTCGTGGTTAACTGAGTATGGTTTCTTGGCCTCTAAAGGTGATCCCTCTCTTTTTATTTTCAATCATGGTGCTATCTGTATGTTTTTACTTGTGTATGTAGATGACATAGTCATCACTGCCTCACAGTCCTCTGCTATAAATACTTTGATCCATGATATGAGTCTAGCCTTTCCAATTGGTGACCTCGGCAAACTCTCATTTTTCCTTGGACTCGAAATCGACTATACTCCTAGTGGTCTACTATTTTCTCAAAGGAAATATATCAAACAACTTCTCACACGCAGCAACATGCTGCAGTCCAAGCCCGTGACCTCCCCAATGGCTTCTTCTATCAAACTCTCAAAGTTTGACTCTCCTGATTTTGATGACCCGACCTTATATTGTAGCTTAGTTGGTGGCCTTCAACATCTGTCACTAACCAGACCTGATATAGCCTTTGCAGTGAATAAAATTTTTCAGTTCATGCACACACCCAAACTCACTCATTGGACTGCTCTGAAAAGAATCCTGAGGTATCTCAAAGGTACCTTAAATCAAGGTCTCCTTTTTGCATATCCCTCCAGCTTTACACTTCACGCATACTTAGATGCGGATTGGGGAGGTTGCCCCGACAACAGGAGATCCACTGGAGGTTTCTGTATTTTTCTTGGCAAGCATCTCATATCCTGGAGCTCCAAGAAACAGAAGATTGTTGCAAGGTCCTCCACTGAAGCTGAGTACAAGTCCTTAGCATCCACCGCAGCAGAGTTACTTTAGCTTCAGACCCTTACTCGAGAACTTGGGTTAACCTTGCATCAAGCACCAACACTTTGGTGTAATAACCTTGGAGCTACCTACTTATGTGCTAATCCTGTTTATCATTCCAAAACAAAGCACATGGATATAGATTATCATTTTATTCGTGATAAAGTTGCAGCCAACACTCTCAAGATTGACTTTTGCAACTCAAAAGAGCAAATAGCCGATGTTTTGACCAAGCCAATTGTAGCAGAAAAATTCCACAGCTTCAAATCTCGTCTCAAACTGGTTGACACCCCATTGGACTCAAGGGGGCATATTAACATATATACATCCAGTATAAATAATGTTACACGGCATAAAAGTACACACAGCATAACAGATACTGCAAAGCCACAACGGATTGTGAACCATACACTGCAAAACAGATTCCCTCGCACTGCAGAATAGATGGTTGGTCTTTGTTATAATATAACAAACTTTATTCTTTGATTCTCTTGTAAAAGTCTATATATAGACCACTGTGTACTGTTATCAATTATCAAAGGAAGTTTTTCCTACTTTCTGTTGATGTGTTTATTTTTCTTTTACTCTGCTTCTCAACACAAGCAATTTCGCCGGTACATGGTCGATACAAGTTCATCTCAAAAAGTCTGTGATGGCGCAGCAGGAGAGCTACGCAAATGAAGGAAATTTTCAATTAATACTTTTACTGAGGATGCACGCCCGTCGATAGAAAATATTTTTGCACCAAATGTTCTGGTGGGAAATACTAATACCTACCAGAATCTCTTGCAGTAATTGATCCGATTTCCACGAGCATAAATGAAAGTAAGCGTGCTTTTGCAGCAAGCTTAGTAGGCTTTTGCTGCATGATCTGTCATGGGAACACCAATGTATTTTCCACGAATTAAACCTCTTGTGGGAAATAATACTTTCGACGTATATGCTATAAGCCATTCCCGAACAAAATTTGTGGGAATATAGTTTTTCCCACAAAAAGAATGATTTTTGCCACCGAACTCATGCTTGAGAAAACACGGTATTTCTTGTAGTGGGTGTAAGACAGCACTGGCGGCACCGTGCAAAGATTTGTGGGTTGGGTCAGGAGATTTGTGGATTTGTGAAGGAGAACAGAGACGAAAATTCTGTTGACTAGGCCTTTCAATTCCTACGGTTTATACATGAAAAATGCTTTTAACAATTCCTTCACAAAAAGTTGCAATCGCTCTCGGCCGCTGAAAGTCCAACTAACCAACCACGGCCAGATCAGATCAGATCAGATCAAGACCTCCAAACTCGAGCATTTTTCATCGATCATCGATCACCTGCAAATCTCAATTAGAACATGTAATTATATCAAATTATAATTTTCCCTTTAAATGAGGTACTTAAAAGCAAACGACCATTGGATCAACACATTATCAGGACATGCAGACCCAAAATAGATTTTAAAACCTTTCTATTACAACTCGTGATGGAACGTCGTCCCACCAGATTTTAGTTTCATGAAAACTGATTTCAAATTTTCAAGTATTTATATATAATCAAATCAAGATATTTTCATTACAGATATGTAGCGCTGCAAAAGATACCAAATTAAGACAAGGTTAGAGATGCTCTTAAGAAAGAAGTAATTAATTAAATGTACGAAAGACATTGAAATTAGAATATAGCATGCTTTCCGATCAAGTTTTTGAAAAATTTATGTACATGAAGTCTCTGCTATAATAATATATATATATATATGGAAAAATGCTAGGGAGCTCGTTTTGGACTTCCTTTTTTTTTTTTTTTGCCCGATTGGGTTTTTTAATATTTTTATTTATTTAGTGATTAAGAAAATATTATTTAATAATATTGTGAATTTTTTTCTTTTTTAAAAAATATTTAAAAGTGTTAAAAAAATGATGTGAAAAAAAAATTTTGTATTAAACAATATTTTCTTAATCATTAAGTAAAAAATAAAAACTAAAAACTAAAAAAATAAAAATATAAACCCAATCGAAAAAAAAAAAAAAAATACGGGAGCCCAAAACGGGCTCCCTAGCATCACTCATATATATATATATATATATATATATATATATATATATGTATACTGCTATATAGATTACTTTTGTTTTAGCATTAATATTACCTTTGAGTAAAATCTTTAATCCTGTCCTCCTTTGACAAGGTGTCGGATTTTGTAGAAATCCTGTCCTCCTTCGCCAAGTCTATCTGCGAATGACTCAGGCATGCGTATGATTTCCAATTTTTGCAGGGTAGTGACAAACTGAACTCCATCTGGAACCATCCTGAGTTTGCAGCAACTTGAAATCTTCAAATGGCAGAGTCTAGGCAAGGATCCTTGCTCCACCTCCCACTCCTCTAGGTTATTTAAATCAACAAGGATGAGGGATTGAAGTTGAGGAAATCCTCTTACAGAACAAATCATCTTCTTCCCTGTTGGGAAAATCAACACAGCGGAAGGGATAAAAGCGGTAATAAAAGAGTACACTCTACGCACTCAGTGACACCAAGAATTTAACGTGGTTCGGCAACTGCCTACATCCACAGAAAAGAGCTTCACTATTAAATAGTGGTACACAAGAAAATATTACAGAGGAGGAGGATTACACTCCACTCCACTCAACTCTCTTCTTTTCTCTCAGAACTCTCCAAGCTCTCTCTCTTTTCTCTTCTCTTCCTTGGGTGTATTTGAGACTCTCGCCAGAAGCCTCAATTTATAGATGCATTGCTTCACGTATGAATGCATTTATTGTTGCATTCAATGGACAGTTGAGAGCTGGGCGTTGGAGGTTGAGCAAGCAGTCAACAATGACTGCTTGCTTGTCTCTGCAGTCAACAATGGGCAGGGATTTCAACAATTCTCCCCCTCCATGCCCATTTACTTAGATGCTCTCCATCCCAGCTATATTTTTGCATAGCTCAAGTTTCTCACTTGCATATCTTCGTCAGCATGTCCGCTGGATTCTCTTTCGTATGGATCTTCACAAGCTTCAATAGCTGTTGTTCCATCGCTTCGCGTATCCAATGATAGCGGATATCAATATGCTTGGTGCGGGAGTGGTACATTGAATTCTTGCTCAAATCTAGAGCACTTTGACTATCACAATGTACCGTGTAGTCTTCTTGACTAACCCCTAGTTCTTGGAGAAAACGCTTCATCCACAACATTTCTTTCCCAGCTTCTGCTGCGGCAATGTACTCTGCCTCAGTTGTAGATAAAGCAACACACTTCTGCAATTTGGACTGCCAAGAGACAGCTCCTCCTGTAAAAGTGAAGAGAAATCCCGAAGCAGATTTCCTGTTATCCAGATCTCCTGCCATATCTGAATCTGTATAGCCTTCCAAAACTGGTTTAGCTCCCCCAAAACACAAGCACATCTTAGATGTACCTTTTAGGTACCTGAGAATCCACTTGACTGCTTCCCAATGATCCTTTCCTGGATTTGAAAGGAATCTGCTCACCATGCCTACAGCATGAGCAATATCTGGTCTGGTACAAACCATTGCATACATCAGGCTTCCTACTGGTGAAGAATAGGGGATTACTTCCATTTCTACAATCTCTTTCTTTGAAGAAGGACACGAGTTCTTGCTCAACTTGAAGTGGTTAGCAAGTGGAGTATTGATTGTCTTAGCATCTCCCATGTTGAAACGTCTGATGACCCGTTCAACATATTTTTGTTGTGATAGCCACACCCTTTTGACATTCCTATCACGAACAATCTTCATGCCCAAAAGTTGCTGTGCTGGGCCTAAGTCCTTCATGTCAAAGGACTTGGATAGTTCCTTCTTTAGTTTGTTAATCTTGGACCCATCCTCACCAACGATTAACATATCATCAACATAAAGAAGGAGTATGACAAACTTGGCATCCTGGAACCTTCGAACATAGACACATTGATCTACAACAAGTCTCTTGTAACCATGACTCATCATGAATGAGTCGAACTTCTTGTACCATTGCCTCGGCGCTTGCTTGAGGCCATAGAGACTCTTCTTTAGCTTGCAGACTAAGTGATCTTTCCCTGGAACTTCAAACCCTTCTGGTTGCTCCATATAGATTTCCTCCTCCAAATCTCCTTGGAGAAAGGCTGTCTTCACATCCATCTGTTCGAGTTCCAAATTCAAGCTGGCTACCAATCCAAGTATCACTCGGATTGACATCATTTTCACCACTGGGGAAAATATCTCGTCAAAGTCGATTCCCTTCTTTTGTTGGAATCCTTTGACAACCAATCTGGCCTTGTGCTTTATCAGCTTTCCTTGGCCATCTTTCTTCAGCTTGAACACCCATTTGCTCTTTAGGGCTTTCTTTCCTTCAGGAAGTTTCACCA
This sequence comes from Juglans nigra, assembly GCA_002916485.2. Classification (NCBI taxonomy): domain Eukaryota; kingdom Viridiplantae; phylum Streptophyta; class Magnoliopsida; order Fagales; family Juglandaceae; genus Juglans; species Juglans nigra. Next base: position 4,829,507 of record CM036126.1, read on the forward strand.
ACTCATAGGTCTGATTTTTCTGCAAAGAACTCATCTCTTCTTGCATTGCCTACACCCATAGGCTTCTATCAGCATGAGTTTGAACTTCCTGGAAGCTCTCCGGCTCCCCCTCATCAGTAAGCAGAATATAGTCTGATTCCGGATATCTCATCGATGGAATCAGTAGGCGGCCTCTTGCCGATCTTCTTGGTTGAGTTTCATCAACCAAAGGAGGTTCATCACCATCTAACCCTTCTGGTGGTACACCAGCTGCTGGTGGAGAGGGTTCTTGCTCCCCCTGCTCGACACCCTGAGCTTCTTCTTCTGCTTCTGGATCTCGATCCTGCATATCCTCATTATCTGTGGCGAACTATAATGGTACAGGATGTGTATAGGAACTAAGCTCTACTGACATCGAGGAAGCTTCAGTTCCTATATGCTGGTTTTCATGGAACACAACGTCCCTACTTCTGACAATTCTCTTTGTCACTGGATCCCATAATTTGTATCCGAATTCTTCATCTCCATATCCAACAAAGATACATGGAGTTGACTTGACATCGAGCTTCTGTCTCAGCTCCTTGGATACGTGTGCAAAGGCTTTGCACCCAAACACTCTCAGGTGAGAGTAAGAGACATCTTTTCCAGACCAAACCTTCTCAGGAACTTCAAATTCCAGTGGTGCGGAAGGTGATCTGTTGATCAGGTAACAAGCAGCACGAACAGCTTCACCCCAGAATGGCTTTGGTAACTTAGCCATACTGAGCATGCATCTTGTTCTTTCAATGATGGTCCGATTCATTCTTTCGGCTACACCATTGTGCTGAGGGGTATATAGGACCGTCTTCTCATGTTGAATACCGCGATCAGCGCAGTATGCAGCGAACCTTTTAGAAACATATTCTCCTCCATTGTCCGTTCGCAGGTACTTCAACTTCTTTCCCGTCTCTTTTTCCACTAGGGTGTGGAAATTCTTGAAGTGCTCGAAGACCTGATCCTTTGACTTCAAAACATATACCCAGACCTTTCGTGAAGCATCATCAATGAATGTCACGAAATATCTGTTACCTCCCAATGACTCTTCTTCCATGGGACCACATACATCAGAGTGTACCAGACTCAACAACTCTGATCTTCTCTTCGTAGAGGAATTGAACGAGACTCTGCGTTGTTTGCCAAACAAACAGTACTCACAAGGGTTTAACGCTATTCCTTTGGCAACCTTGATGAGTGCCTTTTTCGCAAGCGTATCCAACCCTTTCTCACCCATGTGTCCGAGTCTCTTGTGCCACAGATTTGGTGATGCCTCGTCTTCCGCTGCATTGAGGCTATCAGCATCAATCTTCACATGGGTCTTGTACAACGTACCGCAAATATGTCCTCGGGCGACAACCATGGCACCTTGTGACAGCTTCCAAGTGCCATTGCTGAAGTAGCTGTCATAGCCCTGTCGATCAAGGGCTGTTCCCGAAATCAGGTTGACCCAAAGGTCAGGAATGTGTCGAACATTTTTCAACACCATGGTACAACCAACGTTGGTTTTTATCTGCACTTCGCCAACTCCCACGATCTTCGAGGAACTGGCGTTTCCCATCCTTACCATACCAAAGTCTCCTGCTTTGTACGTAGTGAAAAATTCACTATGGGAAGTGGCATGGTATGATGCTGCTGTGTCTACCACCCACTCAACATCATGGCTTGCAACGTGCAGACACGTCTCGTCACTGGTGGAGAGTATTGCCACATCTCCCGAAAGAGTGACAAGGGTTTCACCATCTTCTTTCTTCAGCTTACTGCTTTGACCTTGCTCCCTTAAAAACTTGCGGCAGTTTTTCCTTATGTGGCCTTCTTTGCCACAATGGTAACATTTCATGTTACCCATCTGCTAGTTCCTGCTACTGCTGGACCTTCCACGTGGTTGAGACTTCCCTCTGTTTCTGCCTCCACTTCTCCCTCTATCATCTCCTCGAGGCCTTTCTCTACTCTCGGTGACAAGGACATGAGTTTGATTCATGCTTGTCTCTTTTCGTCTGGCCTCCTCATTAAACAAGGCATCCTTAACCATCGTCATGGTAAGTTTGCCATCTGGAGTAGAGTTACTGAGGGAGACCACCAGCGTCTCCCAACTATCTGGTAACGAACTGAGAAGTAGCAGGGCTTGTTCTTCATCGCCAAGATTCAGGTTGACGGATCCGAGCTGGTTAACTAGGTTTTGAAACTCGCTAGTGTGCTCGGCAACAGAGGTGTCGCTCTTCAACTTCAAGTTAACAAGCCGTCTCATCAAGAGGGCCTTGTTTCGAGCAATCTTAGCTTGATACATATCCTCTAACTTTTTCCAGAGGCTATATGCATCTGTCTCCTGGGCCACGTGGTGAAAAACACTATGGTCAATCCATTGTCTGATCTGACCGATAGTCTTCTTGTGCATCTTTCTCCACACTTGATCCGTAACTTCATCTGGCTTCTTCCCTTCATCTTCCAAAGGGTCAGACAGATCTTTACAGTTCAATAGATCCTCCATCCGAGGCCTCCAAAGACTGTAGTTTGAGGCAGTCAGCTTTATCATGGCGCCTGATGCTGAATCCCCCATGGATTTAGACTGATTCTAAATACAAAATGCAAGTATAGGATCTTTGAAGTGGAATATCACAAAACGGACAGCACCGTTGTGTCCGGAACGCTTGATTTTGTTGGAAACGAGTCTTGTTTCGTCAAAATCGGACTCAGATAGCACAAGGAATGAGCAAAAGAACCAAAACAGGAACACTGTCGCGCGTGCAGCACGTGGCGCGACTAACAGCGCGTTGGCACGTGTTATTAACGCGCTAGAACCTCACTGGAGCACGTGTAACGCGTAGGCGCGTGTAACTCACGCGCGTTCTGGGTCAATAGAAGCGTTAGGCGCGTGAACTTCACGCGCAAGGGCGTCTCTGTAGCGCGTGCGGCGCGTTCCGAGAGTGGGTATCACGCGCTCGTACCTCACCTTGGCGCGTGCGGAGCGTGTCGAGAGTGGACTCACTCTCCGATCTTCAGACGGCGCGTGGAGGAGCGTGCGGTGTCCATCCGGCCTCTGGTTTTCACAGCTTTTCTTGTCTCGATGAGGCTAACACAGTGGTCTGCTCAAATTTGAAAACTGAGCTACACACTAAAAACGAGTTTTCTGAAAAAAAAAAAAAAAAAAAAAAAAAAAAAAAAAAAAAAACTCTTCCCAACAACCTCTCTGATACCACTTGTTGGGGAAATCAACACAGCGGAAAGGATAAAAGCGGTAATAAAAGAGTACACTCTACGCACTCAGTGACACAAAGAATTTAACGTGGTTCGGCAACTGCCTACATCCACAGAAAAGAGTTTCACTATTAAATAGTGGTACACAAGAAAATATTACAGAGGAGGAGGATTACACTCCACTCAACTCAACTCTCTTCTTTTCTCTCAGAGCTCTCCAAGCTCTCTCTCTTTTCTCTTCTCTTCCTTGGGTGTATTTGAGACTCTCGCCAGAAGCCTCAATTTATAGATACATTGCTTCACGTATGAATGCATTTATTGTTGCATTCAATGGACAGTTGAGAGCTGGGCGTTGGAGGTTGAGCAAGCAATCAACAATGACTACTTGCTTGTCTCTGCAGTCAATAATGGACAGGGATTTCAACATTCCCTGTGTAGGCATGAGACGCAAGGTGGAGAATCTTTAAGTTAGGTAACTTCTCCAAAGTTGACATTGGGTCTTCCTCAAGACCAGTCTCATTTAACTTTAACTGGACAAGATGTGGAGAAATTTTGTCATGTTCTGGCAATTTCTCTATTTTCTTAAGGATTCGTAGCTGATATATGTGAGGACAACGCATTACCACTGGTGTTATATCCACTCTCTTATCCGTACTATTTTGGCTGATCTTAAGAACATGAAGACAATTGAATGTGAAATCTGAAGGCATTAAGTTCTTTCCAAACTTGTCAAATCCAGTCGTCGGATCTTTAACATCACATATAAAAACAGGATTAATATTCACAAGTGTTTGCAGCTTACTAACATTAGGTAGTTGCAACTTCCCCCTAACTTTGGATAACTGAGGTAGAAACAGATGCCGCAAGTGCTCCATATTTCTGAACACTTTATTTGGCACATCAACTTCGTGATAATATAGCGACCGCAAATCTAGTGTTTGCAAGCAATTTCCTAGAGATGGGATACTTGTTACACCGGTATTCCTTAGAGATAAGAATCTCAAGTGGATGAGACTTTTGATCTCGGGGGCCGGGAAATCCACCATCACAACGCCTTTGCGATTCATTAAAAAATTCAATACTCTAAGATATTCAATGTTCCTTAGCATAGACTTCTGATCTTCCAAACGCACAGGGAATGTTAGAAGAGACCTTAGGTGAAAATATTTTTGGGATCTTGATACTGTAACGAGATTTGATCCACCACTGATAGCAACTCTTCTAACTTTACCAATGGGAGCTTCTATTTCTTCATTGGACTCATCATTAATATTGATGACATTGAGAAAGTTTTCCAATTTAGCTTTTTCCACACAAAAGTCTCTCATGAGATCATGGAGACGACAAGTTGATCCCTGCAACAAAACTCTTTTGTCCTACTTGTACTATACACCTTTGATCTAGCTCCTGTAAATATCGTTCTCCAACATCCTCCAGTGTTTCCTTGTTACTTCCAGTTTGAAGTATAAGACCTTCGGCCATCCACATTTGAATTAACTCCTTAGTCCGTATCTCAAAATCCTCTGGGAAATGGCCTAAATATAAGAAGCACAATTTCAAGTGTGAAGGCAAATCATCATAACTTAAAGCTAACACCGTGTTTATTCCAAGATCTTTCTGTTGATGAATGTATGATTTAACATTTCTATGCACGTGTTTCCACTCTTCTAACGTCTGCTTTGTTGCCAAAAGTCCTCCTAAGACAATGACGGCCAATGGTAAACCCTTACAATATGTAACCATCTCTTTTCCTAAACAGCTCATATCTTCCTTGATTTTAGAATCTGCATAGCCAACAACAATGTAAACAATATCATTCCGTCTTGCATTGAAAGCTTTCAATATCTAATTATTGTGAGATAAAACAAGAATTATGATGGAGTAGGTTTCAATACCTTACTCACTTGAAGATATGTATATTTATAAAGCACTATCGTGCTGCAGTTACAGATGGAATTCAAATGTACAAGGATAAGCAATAAACTTATCTTAACAAACTAACAAACTAGTTCAAAATTCAAAACTCTGTTATTTACAAATCTGTTTTCTCAGTGCTGTAGACTCGGGATCTTGTGATTCCTTTGTATAATCAGTCAAGCTAACACCCCCCTGCAAACTGATGGGTAGCAAGCAGATCATCAGTTTGGACCTGAGAAATTTAAACCGTAAAGCAGTGTGTCCCTTAGTAAATATATCTGCTATTTGATCTTCTGTTGAAACGTGACAGACTTGAATATCTTTATTTACCACTTTTTCCCTTACAAAGTGATAGTCCACTTCAATATGTTTTGTTCTAGCATGGAAGACTGGATTGGAAGCCAGTGCAATTGCTCCTATATTGTCACATCGAATCAGTGGACATTTGGCTAGAACAATGTTTAGCTCTTTGAATAACATTCTCATCCAATAGAGTTCAGCAGTAACTAGTGCAAGAGACCTGTATTCCGCTTCTGTACTGGAACGGGAGACCACACTTTGCTTCTTAGCACTCCAAGAAACTAAGTTGTTTCCCAAAAAAATTCCATATCCACTGCTGCTGCGTCTATCATCTGGATTGCCTGCCCAATCCGAATCACAATAAGCATTTAATTCGATCCTTGATGGTGAGTAGTAAAGGCCATAATCGACTGTCCCCTTGAGGTATCTTAGAACACGTTTGAGTGCTGTCCAGTGGCCTTCTCGTGGGCAATGCATGAACTGACATAATTGATTAACAATATAAGAAATATCAGGTCTTGAAATCGTGCAATACTGAAGTGCTCCAACTGCCATTCTGTATTGGCTTGGATCCTTGAGTAGTAATCCATCGTGAGCTGTCAATTTCTTTCCAGAAACTGTAGGAGAGGACAATGGTTTTGCTCTAGCCATGTTTGTCCTATGCAAGAGATCAGTGATATATTTACTTTGTCGTAAGTGAAGACTATTGGAATCACGACATGCTTGCACACCTAAGAAGTAATTCAAATTCCCAAGGTCTTTGAGTTGAAAGCAGGTGCCAAGCTGAGCAATGAAGTGATGAATGGCCTGTTGAGATGACCCTGTGACAATGATGTCATCTACGTAGACAAGAATAAATATTTGTAATCCATGCTTGGTATAAATAAAAAGAGATGTATCAATTGATGACTCTAGAAAACCATAGTCAGTCAGTTGTTGAGAGAGTCTTCGAAACCAAGCTCGTGGAGCTTGTTTTAACCCATATAAAGATTTATGTAACCTGCAAACAAAATCAGGTTGAGTTTGATCAATAAATCCTTTTGGTTGCTCCATGAATACCTCCTCATCCAATATGTCATGCAAGAAAGCATTAGATACATCAAGCTGATGAATGGGCCAGTGAAAATTAACAGCTAGTGCCAGAATTAAACGAATTGTAGAGGGTTTAATTACTGGCGAAAAAGTCTCATGGTAATCTACTCCATCACGTTGATCAAACCCTTTGGCCACAAAACGTGCCTTGTACCTCTCTATGCTGCCATCTTGTTTTCTTTTAATCTTGTATACCCATTTATTTCGAACCACAGGTTGATGATCTCGTCGTGGACATAGGGACCAAGTACCATTGGCCATTAAGGCATCAAACTCACGACCCATAGCATCCCTCCATGCAGAAACAGACACAGCTTGCGTGTAGCAGCTTGGTTCATTTTCATGATAAAAGGTGGACAATACACGAAGGGGATGTCGAGTGGAGTAAAAAGTCTGAAATCCTGGAAACTGTTTGGGCTTAAGATTTCTAGTTTTCGAACGGGTAACAATTTGTGGAATAGTTGGAGGTGGAGGCAAGTTGAGAGGTTGGTCAATTGGCGGAGATGGAGAGAAATTTGGTGTAGTGGATTCTGGTTGAATACTTGGATGAGGAGCAGGAGCAGGAGGCAAATTTGGAGATGAGGAAGCAGGATTGATGGTGATATGAGTAGTGGGTTCTGTGTTTGGAAAAGACAAGGGGCTACCATGACATGAAGGAAATGATGCAGATTGCTGCGGAATATCTAGAAGAATTGATAATTGAATAGAAGTTGGGAAGGTGAGAACCTTTCCAGCAGTATCAAATTCACGTCTGGTTGAGTCTGGCACCATATCAACTGCTGGAAAAGAGGCCTCATCAAAGATGACATTGCGAGAGATGTAAACTCTACCAGTAGATAAGTCTAAACATCGATACCCTTTTTGTTGACCCGAATATCCGAGAAAAACACATCTTTTACTTTTGAAACAGAGCTTATGTTTTTCATATGGTGTAAGCAATGAGTAACAACTGCATCCAAAGACACGCATTTCACTGTATCTTGGAACAGATTTATGGAGTATGTAAAAGGGAGATAGATTGTTGAGAACTTTTGTTGGCAGTCTGTTAATTAAATAAACTGCTGTTAGGAATGAATCAGACCAATATGTGTTGGGTAAACATGATTGGGCAAGAAGGGTTAATCCCATTTCTCTGATGTGGCGATGTTTTCTTTCGGCTATACCGTTTTGGGGAGAAGAATACGGACAAGTGAGACGGTGTAAAATACCATTTGTGCTTAGGAAGAATTTAAATTCATTGGAGAGATATTCCCCACCATTATCTGTTTGAAACTATTTGATCTTGCAAGAAAAGTAATTTTCAACAAGAGCTTTATATTGTTTGAAAATATGAAATATATCAGATTTATTAGCCATGGGATATAACCATGTGAATCGGGAAAAATCATCAATAAAAAGGACATAATAACGACTACCACCTGCTGAGGTTATGGGAGATACCCAAACATCAGAGTGTACAAGAATTAAGGGACCATTTGTTTGTCGTGTAGACCTGTCATATGGAACTTGTTTTGCCTTTCCTAGAGGACACGAGTTACAAAAGGTAGACTTGTTGAAGGATTCTTCATGACTAGGTAGATGTCCAGATTTAAATAAATTATGTAAGACAAGATCAGAGGGGTGGCCTAGTCGACTATGCCAACCATCTTTATTTGTTTTTGTGCCTAGCCTAGCTGCAAAGCAATGCATCTTATTGGAGAAGCTCTTGTTGCCAGGTAGAGGATATAGACCATTCTCAGCTTGACCGTGGAATAGGATCTTGTTGGTTTGATTCTGTTTGACAAAGAAATGGCAACCAGTAAGAACAAAATAACAATCATTGTCCACACAAAATTTGTTGATTGATAAGAGATTAACAGATGCATCTGGACAATGCAAAATGTTATTTAATTGAAAGGAATGTTTGTCAAGCAGAAGAGAAGTATGTCCAGTATTTTGAATTGATAAACCTGTGCCATTGCCAACTGTGATCATGTCTGTGCCTTCGAAGGGATGCTGAGTAGTAAGATTTTCTGCATTACTGGTTATGTGTGCATTAGCCCCACTGTCAGCATACCATATTTGATTGTCAAGTGTGGCGTTGGTTTCATTAGCCATGGCAGCAAGTTGAGCAGGAGGAATTCGACCTTGAAATGCATAATTGAACCTTTCATAGCAATCAAGTGCTATATGATTTATCTTACCACAAATTTGGCAAGTAGGCCTTTGGAATGAAGTATTTTGTGACCGAGAGTATTGCTGAGGAACAGAACTGGAACCACGACTGTTGAATGTAACTGGAGCTCGAGGCTGTCTGGAATTATTGGACAGACCTGGCTTTTGAAATTTTTTATGAAAGGTTGGTACTTTTGACTTGTTTGCAGCAAAAGCATAGTGAGTATCTTGAGAGCTTTGCTGGTGAAGGTCTAAGAGAGCCTCAAAGCTGAGTAGTTTAGCTTGAAAGTCTTCCAAGGTAAGATCATTATCTCGAGTAGCAAGAGTGTATGAGGTAATGAATGGAGTGTAACTTACCTTGAGTCCTCCCAGTAAGTGAGCAATAAGGTCTTGATCATCCATGGGTTTTCCAGCTGCTGCCAATTGATCAGCAAGGGCTTTAGCTTCATCAATATAAGCAGTGCAGGTTTTATTACCTTGAGAGAGTGTTTGAAGCTGTCTCTTGAGCAAAGCAACCCGTGACCTGGAAGCTGAAGCAAAGCGGGTTTGGAGAGAATCCCAAGCTTGCTTAGCAGTCTTAGTTCCATACAGAGAAGCAACTAATTTCTCTGAAATAGAAGCAAGAATCCAGCTTTTGACACAATTGTCCTTCAGGAACCATATTGTATAAGCTGGATTGGGGGCATCCTGTGTGATTTCTGCAAGAGCCGTGATGGTGCCATCAACATGGCCAATAAGATCATGGCTATTAAGGAAGGCCATGAACTGCATACTCCATGCCATAAAATTGGTACCAGTTAACTTTTCAGTAACAGGTTGAGAAGTGGCATGAATGTTTACATTTGAGTGAGGCATATTTGAAGTATTGCTTGAACTGGAAGACATTATGAAAAAAAAATTTAAGGTTGCGGAAGTGTTGAGAAAGGAAAGGATCAGGCGTGAGCCGTGCTACTGGCTGATACCATGTGAGATAAAACAAGAATTATGATGGAGTAGGTTTCAATACCTTACTCACTTGAAGATATGTATATTTATAAAGCACTATCGTGCTGCAGTTACAGATGGAATTCAAATGTACAAGGATAAGCAATAAACTTATCTTAACAAACTAACAAACTAGTTCAAAATTCAAAACTCTGTTATTTACAAATCTATTTTCTCAGTGCTGTAGACTCGGGATCTTGTGATTCCTTTGTATACTCAGTCAAGCTAACAATTATAAAGTGACCAAACCATTGAAAAATATGGACTAAAAGCAGAGTATGCATTGTTATTGAAAGATTGCCCCTCCTGATCCATTCAATACTTGCGTTGTTATATGGTCTTATATTGAAAACAATATCCCTTGAGTTTTTATATAAATATTGTAGGACCTTATTCATATTTCTGTCTCTTCCACTTGAGGTTCTCAAAATCTTGACAAAAACTTTATTCATGGGATATTCTTGAATCCTCTCATAAAAAAAAATCAATATGTATGTATGTTACCTCGACGTTAAGTTAAATAACGTGGGAAAAAATATTACCTCGACTACTAAACCAGCAATCTTTTCATATCAAACACTTTTAAAAAATCTGGCGGATGAGAATTAGATATTGTTTATATACCTTCTGATCTCCATGATATTGCTAAATTTTGAAGCAATCCCCAGCTGTTTTCATCATTTAGAAATGGTAATTTGTGAAGGCGGCCCCTTGGATCTACTTGCAAAGCCAAGTCTTCAGTACGAGAGGTAAGCAATATTCTGCTGTTTGTATCATTCATTGGGAAGGCAGCACATAAACTGTTCCAATCCTCAACTTTCCAGATATCATCTAGAACCACCAAACATTTATTTTGGCGCTGAACTTCACAAAGTTTCTCAGCAAGCTCTTCATCTCTCAGGCTTCGAATTTCATCTCTCTGCTCTTTAGATGGAGAGATAAGACCGATCATAACTCCTTCCCAAACATCTCTTCTTTGACATTGTTGAGAGATACATGCCCAGGCTCGACAATTGAAGTGACTCTTGACTTCTTGGTGATGGTAAACCTTTCTAGTAAGAGTAGTCTTTCCAAGACCAACCATACCACATATAGAAACGACTTTGTACTTGTATTTGACCTCTCCTGTCAAACATGCCACCACTTCCTTCAGGTTATCCTCCAATCCAACAACAACATAATCATATTCAACATGTGCATAAGTTTGCCTTTGCTCTCTTATCTTCTCACTCAAAGAACTCGGGCCTCCACCTTCCATCGAATCAAATTTTATGCCATAATTTTGTACACGTGAGTGCAATGTAGAAATTCTCTTTTGTTATTTTACCAATATCTGAGCTAGTTTGAGAAATAGCTTTTGCTTCTCCCAAGAAGCAGACAAACCTCTTGAGGACATTTTGTATGCCTCTTCCCTTTCTGGAGCCAACTTCGAGGACATACCTCTCAATAATATCTTCGGCGTCATAAGCAACATCTCTGATATCTGCAACCCACTGGCGTACACTATCTCTTTCATTTTGCCTCGCATCTGCATCTTTTAGGAGACTTTGGATCAGTTTGAGCTCATCCTGTAGCAGTTCAACTTGGTTACTCACCCCGTGCAAGGATATTGCTTTTTGTATGAGCAAATCACCAAGCCTTTCCACCACAATAGAGACGATAGCATCTGCCATTTTCCTTCACGTAAAAGAGGGGATGGATGGGATCAAACTTTGATTGTAACTTTGGCTCAGATTTTGCAAGAAAGAAGCGTGGAAAGAGTAGGGTCGACACCAAAACCGCGTGAAACACGTAGTACCCTTTATACATCTTCTCTAACTTTTATTGGCCATGCTCGAAGCAATTCAGAAGAAAAAGGAGAGGGTATGGGTCCCTCGAAAATTGATGCACAACTCGCTGAGTGCATTCATTTTTAAATTGCTTTAAACATCCAAAAGCATTCGGATCTGAGTGCAGTAGTGAGATTATTGGCTAGCCCCACATCTGACAAAGTTCAGATTTCGGAATATTACTGAACCCACCTCCAAACCCACTTACAAAGTTCCCTTATTTGCCTTTAATTTTTTTTTCTTTTACAGGTTTGGCGCGGAAGTGCGAAAAAGGTGTCAGATGAAAAGTAATCTTAAATAGTCACTCAAATTTTTTATAAATTTTTATAAATATATCTAAATTTATAATATTTTAACATATTTTAAATTTATTTTAAGTATGTCTCATAAAACTCATTCAACTATTTCAACTTATTACTATTTATAAAAACTCAATTCAATTTAATATCAAAAAATCTTTTCCACACATTTATATCATCAATATTCTAAGCAAATTTTCTCAATTTAAACTATCTAAAAACCCACTAAAAATTTAGAGAGAATTAAAAATCTTAATTCTAAAACGAGTTGTTTTATTATTAGATTGGTGTGCAGAATTTACCATATATCTTAAATGATAAGATTTGATTAATAAAATTTAAAATTTAAAATTTAAAATTTATTTTTTAAATAAAATTACATCAGGTAAACATTATATATATATATATATATTTAGAAAAAAAAAAAAAGAGTGATCATATGTCCAGGAGTGATTCCTGCCCAAATTTATTCAAGGATCCTTACTTATGGCTAAGGAATGCCATATACACAATTCATCCAAGCTGGGGACTTAGAAATAAACAAAAAGAATCAACCCAACATTACACTTATTTCCCCAAATAGAACTAAAACCAACCAATAAAAGAATTACAAGAATCATTATGAACAAACATGAATATAAAGAACACTTCCTAAGTCAAGTCTAATCCTCTAATTGAAACCGAAATATCTTTATTACCGATCCATACCTTATTCAATCCATTAGTACCCATTTTTACTACAACATTCGCAACGATATTAGCTTCTCTAAAAATATGATTAATAAAAAACTGAATCGCCTCCAATCTTTGCATTATCTCATCCCAAAATTCCTCCAAATACCATAAACCGCAACGATTTTTTTCAACCATTCCACCGCCAGTTTTGAATCCATCTCTATTTCCACCTTTCTAAACCCCATCAAATTTACAGTTCGAAGGCCATGCAGGATACTTAGCACTTCTGCAATATTATTAGTCTTCTTACCCAGGAAATTCTCAAAACAACAAATTTGTTTACCATTAGAGCTTCTAAATAATCCCACCTGCACCAGCATGACCCAAGTTCCCCATCGAACAACCATCTATATTTAATTTCACAAAGTCAGCTGCTGGTCTCCTCCATTTCACCAATTGTTCTCTGTTAGAAAGAGATGTAAAAGGAATTTGCAAATTCCTCAACACAGTTTCATCCCAATCACTTATTTTTTTGGATTCCTTAATTTTTAAAGCCACCCAAACCAACCAAAATTTAATAGAAGCACATACCGAATGAAGAGAAATTCTTTTGTCATCCATTCTCTCTTGACATCTTCTCCACCACAATCTCCACGAAATGATAGTAGGAAAAATACCCACCAGTTGACCCCCCTTATTGGCCAACTTAGCCCTTCTATGGAAAAGCTCCACTCTCTCCCTCCACGACCTTCCATGCACAGACGGAAGCCCTACCACTGAGACAAACCTCGCCCAAACCTGTTCAACCAGCTTTCATTTAGCTAATATATGATCAATATTTTCTTCCTATGCACTTAAGCAGCAATTGCATTTTGAAACCATAGGAATATTCAACCTGCGAACCTCCTCATCAACAGGTAAACAGTTGTGCCAAGCTCTCCACATTGTAATTGATATTTTCTTTGGTAAAGCTGGATGCCAAATCCACTTTGCACATGCCAAAAGTTGCCCATGCCCACTTTCCCCAGCGCACTACTAGTTTTAAATTTGCCATTACTATTTGGCAGCCAAATGAGGGTATCAACACCCTGTTTTACTCTGCCCAGCCTTTCAATCATCTCAACTGCTTGCTCATTGCCCAACAATCTGGAAAACAGCTCCATATTCCAACCTCTTTCATCCTTACATGCCTCTAACTTCAACTCTGGCAGTTCAGAAATAGCTAGCGTAGAAGATAGCGGGCCCAAACATGACCAATTATCCTTCCAAAATGAGATCTTGCCATCTCTTACCTTCTATTTTGACTTTTAATTACCAAAGGAATACATCTCACCATCATTCTCCAAAAATTCATTCCTTTATTCGCCTCAAGCTTTGTTATATGCCTCCTTACTACATATATTTTTGAGAAAAAAATTGTCCAAAGAGAATATTGGGACAGCAAATTCCAAGCTAATTTCATGTGAAGTGACTGTTGAGCTTCATTTAGATCCCGAATGCCCAAGCCTCCTTCAGATATTGGTTTACACATCTCCCTCCATGCATACCACTTCCTCTTCGACTTGCCATTATTGCTCCCCCAGAAAAAGGTACTCACTAGGGATTGTAGTTTAATAATGACATGTTTCAAAGTGTTCAACACTGAAAGCAAGTGAATTGGCATACTTTGGATTACATGTTTAATAAGCAACAGCCTAGCCCTGCTTGATAATATTTTTGACTTCCAAACTTCTAGCCTTACCCGGACCTTTTGAATAATAGCATCAAAATACCTCACCAATTATCTCCCTAAAACAATACAAGCTCCTAGGTAGATGAAAGGAAAAATTCCTTCCAAGAATCCCATGATTCTAAGTAGACTTCTTTTCCGAGTTGTTGAAATATGTTTTGAGAAAAAAATGGACTTACTCTTACTTACAGCCTGACCCAACCACCCTTATATATTTTTAACACATTCGAGATTGCCCTTAACGATGCCTTTCCTTTCCACCATTAGAAAACAAGACAATATCATCCGCGTAGAGGAGATGTGAAATAATCATAGTACCTATTGGGTGAGAGAACGGAACAATCTTGCCTAATTCAACCTGCTTCTTTATCAACCTTGTCAGGACCTCTTCCATCACAATGAATAGATAAGGTGAAATTGGATCACCTTGGTGCAAGCCTCTTCCTCCTTTAAAAAATCCATTAGGGATTCCATTAAGAACAATAGAGAACCAAGATGGCGATATGCATTGCTGTATAATCAGACAAAAAAATCAGAAAACCCAAAGGCCTTCAACACATTCAGCAAGAAATCCCAAGACACACTATCATAGGCTTTTGCCATATCAATTTTCAACACTATATTCCCTCCGTGACATGGCTTACGAATATCATGAATTAATTCTTGGGTCAAGCTAATATTTTCAAAGATGATTCGGTCAAGAATAAATGCACCTTGCTCAGGAAATATAATCTTTTGGAGAATAGGCGAAAGACGATTCACCAAGATTTTTGAGCAAATCTTATAGAATACGGAGCATAAACTTATCGGCCTGAATTTCTCAAAGCTTGATGGATTGCTTACTTTAGGAATAAGCACAAAAAATGTAGCAGTATAAAACCGTGTTAAAGGAACCCCGCTAAAAAACTCCATAACTGCCTCAATAACATCCAGACCCACAATAGACCAACATGATTTATAGAACCCTGCACCAAACCCATCAAGGCTAGGGCTGCTATCCACCGGAATGGACTCAAGAGCTTCAAAACTTTCCTGGGCTGAAGGGATGTTACACAATCCCTCATTTTCAAGATCTGAAACAATAGGTTGCACCAACCCAGAAAAATCAAGCAGTGCATGGCTACTACTATTCTCAAAAATAAAAGACTGAAAATATTGCACTGCTCCATCATGTATATCCTCGAGTGATAAAAGAACCGAACCATCTTGTAAAACTATTGTTCGTATCTCTTGATTTTACCTTCTAGAAACAACACGGAAAAACTCTGAAGAGACCTCCCCTTTAGTTATCCATTTTTGCTTAGCCATATTAGCCAAACGCATTTGCTCTCTTTCATTTCACATTGATAGCTCTATCTTAGATGCAATAAGGTCATCCTTTATTTCTACCGAATAACTCTCCTGCACAGACATCTCTAATCCTTCAATACGAACCTCAATATCCGCAATATGACGATCAGTTCTACCAAACGTTCGCTTGTTCCAATCTCTCAATACAACTTTCATTCTCTTAAGTTTAATCATAAGCTTCAACAGACCACCAACCTCCTACACCATATCCGTTTGCCAGGATTTCACGACACAATCAAAGAACAACTCATGTGAGACCCACATTTGTTGAAATTTAAATGATGGAAAGCCATAACGAACATTATCCCTTGCCAACTTAATAACCATGGGAAAATGATCAGAAAATGATCTGGCTAAGTAAGACACACTTGCCTTAGAAAACGCATTCAAGAAATTAATATTCATCAAGACCCGATCCAACCTTACCCATTGTCTAGACCTACCATAGTGTCTGTTACACCAAGATAGCAAATTCCCAAAGAATGGCATCTCCAGCAGACCATTAGCGTCTACCCACTCATTAAACTCTTCCATAGCCAAAGCTAATCTTGGATGACCCCCCCCCCTTCTTTCTTGATCCAAACGTATAATATTAAAATCCCCAACCACAATCCAAGGCAACTGGGAGTACCTTGAATTAGCTAGAGAATCCCACAGTTTACGCCTTTCCACATAAGAACATTTCGCATACACAAATCACAGTAAAAATTCTTGCAGATTATAATTAATCTTCATGGTAATAAATTGATCCTCCATACACAAAACCGAGATATCCACAACCTGGTTCCAAAAAATCCATAGCTTACCACCCACAGCAAAATTTGAGAAACAACACTCGAATCCTAGTTTTTCCTTCCATAAAATCAAGCAGGACTCCTGCAGCATAGGTTCAGCAATTGCAACAACATTAGGCTTGAATTCCTTTATTAACAACTTTTTTCTCCTTGTTGAGGTCCCTAAACCTCTAGTATTCCAATATATAATGGACATAATCAAAAATTCAGTTTAGAGGGCTTACGAACCATCCTCTTAGAACTTCTCTCCTTCATTGCTTTTCGCTTGACTCTAGTTTCTTCCAAAACCTCATAATCAGAAGCCACCATTTTGTTTTTGGCCAAATGCTCCACTTCCCGATCCATTTAATTTTCCGAGCAAGTTTCTACCTCCACCAACTATTCAACCTCTC
Organism: Juglans nigra; assembly: GCA_002916485.2. Classification (NCBI taxonomy): domain Eukaryota; kingdom Viridiplantae; phylum Streptophyta; class Magnoliopsida; order Fagales; family Juglandaceae; genus Juglans; species Juglans nigra. The sequence continues at coordinate 4,846,229 of CM036126.1, forward strand.
CTACTGGAAAAGAAAATCCACCTGCTTGATCATCGACACACTCATTCTAGATTGCCCCAATAACACCTGGACTATGAAACATGAGCATACATCCCTCAAATTTTTGGGGGGTGATCTCACCGTTTTCAAAAAAACTCACATCAGCTGGGGCCTCAACCATTGCAGTTTCCATACCCTGCTTTCCCATCTGAACCTCCGTTTCCTGTCTGAAAACAGAAGACACTGCCTCCAATTCCTTCCCACATGGCTCTGTGGTAACAAATTCAACATTGTCATTCGGGCCATGTTTCTTCGGAGGTACTGTGTCCACAGGTTCTATGACAATAGGCAGAGTCTGCGCCTCAATAACATTACCTTTCGGACCATGATCATTCACTGTGTGCAATTTACAAACAGCATCCTGAAGGCCCAAATTCCCCTGTTTACTAGATTCTCTTAATTGAAAAACAGATGACTTCTCTTTATTTTGCTTCTGTACCCAGGTTCCAACAATTCCCCCATCTATCTTCCCCTACTTAACACCTTCTTTCCTCTGCTTCAACTTCCATTTACACGTTAATTCCTTATGGCCCTGCACTATACAATGCAGACAATAAGCAGGGAGCGTCTCAAACTCCACTTCCTGATAAAAACTGAGAGGATGAAGAGGGTTACCAATCCATATTGCCTTAATCGGATCCTTTGATACATCCATCTCCACACACACACTAGCACCATCCGTGCTAGTAGCATATCTGGTAGAATTATTTCTCTTAAGAAACCTTCCAATTGTCAACGTAATATTTCTCAAAAGATCTTCATGATAAAAATTCAGCGGCAAACTCGGCAAGTTTAACCACACAGATACTCTAATTGGTTCGTGATCCTCATGAAAATCAATAGACCAGTGAAAAGGCCTATAGGGGACGCCATCAATTTCACAACTTTCCCTAGCAAATGCCTTCACAAAATCATCCTCATTTGTTATGTGCACAAAGATATTTCTCAGTTTCTGCATAGAAGAAACAATCGGTTGCTTACTCAGGCCTCATCTAGCACGAATAAATGACCGGATTGCATCCAATGAAGGCCTCTGTCGAAGAAATTTCAACACCAATGAGAACTGAAACGGCAAAGTAGATCTCTCAAGTTCTTCCTTTGAAAAAACAATAAAGACTTCTCACCAACTGCGGCGCCCGAAGAGGAACCTTCACCTTTGAAAGAGGTTGTGGAGGATCAAGACCCATATCCGCAAAGGATCATTGGTGAGGACCCGACGCCGACGCAGCCCTAAGGCCAACGGCGTTGGCCATGAAACCCTAGTTCGAATAAAAAGCTCCAGCGGCGGCACTAGGGCTTTTATTCATTTACATCTACTTAATGAGAGAGATTGTAAGACAAAAATGAGATCACACATACATACCTTCCACTAAACATTTTATATTTATTATTTAAAATCTTGTCGTTATTACCTTTTGTTTTTTTCCCCAAAGGAATCTTTAATTACTGAAAGCACCTTGCAAGAGGCAGAAGTAAAATGAAAATGAAAAAAAAAAAATAAATAAATAAATAAAGAGAATGAGATATCCAATTTATTTAGAATGTCTCATACACTTTTATAAAAAGTAATGTTCATATAATTATTGATGTCACTGTCATGAACACTAAAATACATTACTTTTAAAATATACATTACTTCTAAAATTTAATAGTTAGTAATTGATAACATGATAACTTTTGTTTCTACTATGGATATAAATCATCAGAAGACTTAGGACTGGTTTGGTTACACAAAATCAAACTATCTCATCTAATGTATCTACCTCTACAAGGTCATCAAAATAATAATCTTTACAAATAAATCAACTCCTTAAGACTTAATAAAAGTGTCAACTTTCTAAGAAACCAAATCGATAAAATAAATCAATCTACTAAATAGTAGTCTCCAGAAATCTCAATACTTACCCCTACATACAAAAATCTTGTTCCCGCTTTTTATTCTTAATCCTCAATTGACACTTTCACGTCATCTGAAAATATTATGGAGATAAGGGCTGAGTTATCAACAACTCAGTAAGTAGAGAACATATAGTAGTATATAAAAATAAGCATTTATAGAGTTTAGAATGCAGAACAAAAACCTTTAGTTTCAGAATGCAAACAGTTAAAAGACATTCATATTCAAAATTATCATTTGGCATAGTATAATTGAACATCATCATCATGTCTATCATATTGGAGCACAATATCATATCAGAGGCCATGTTTAACCCCAATGGTAGGGTTGTGCATGTCTGCAGTTAACTAAGTAAAACCTATCATTATTCATCACCCAAAGTAATGTTCTCAAAACAGAGACCACTATTTTTTCCTATAGCGGGACTAGAGGCAACTATTATCTGTTGTGGTAGGGCTAGAGGTCACTATTATATGCCGTGACAGAGCCAGAGGCCACTATTATATCCCGTGGCAGAGACATATATCAGAGTAGAACAAAATCTTTGGTACCATCACAATCACAATATCAGAATCATCGGATCAAAACCAGAAACAGAATCAGATACAAAATCAGAAAGTTATGCCAGAGGTCTTCAGATGCCCAATCATATCAAAATAGAGTGTTGAACAGATTTAGATCATTTTCACAAATTCAAACAAATTCAGAACATCTTCACATAACATGTACAAATTTTCAGATTTCATATTCATTCTATTTTTACCGAGTTTAGAAACAACATGCCAAAAATAGCTCATACTTACACCAGTCATGACAAAAAATATTGTCTCTTTTATGCAAGTTTCATGAGTAATACAGAACGCATAACTGTGATTGTTTTCACATTTCTTATCAAAACATAACATGCACATTTTTCATAAAATCAACCTCAATTCATTTTCTTTCTATCCAAAGTCTAGCATAGAAACTCCGCTTACCTGACTCTTGTATCATATTCTCTAAGACTGGAACCTGAACCATAGTAGAGTCGCAACCTAATCCAAAGATATCGCTAACATATTAATAACTTGTACACGTACAAAACCAACTAACAAACAAAATTGTAAAACTCGAAACTAAAAATCCAAGTGCACTTGTAAACAACCCATAACAAAATAGTTCATCCCGGTACTTTGGGTTTATAATGGTCCAAGTACAACGTCCATGCACTACACCAATAAATTAACCCAACTTTCTCAGATTTCCCTTAATCATTCACCACACACAAGTCAAGCCACAACCCACACTTTTAAGTCAAAGTGAACTTGATCACGACATATCCAATAGTCAACAATCAGTCCACACGTTCAAAAATAAATTAGACCTGACTTATCTAACAAATAAACATCATGCAAATTATCCCTAACATGTCAGACTGGCATGCCCAACGACCACACAACCACGCTGTCAAATCTTACCCACCCCCAGTACTACAACCAGCAAGTCCCAACAAGTCACACAACAAACATACTGCAAACTGACATATCAGCAATCCCAAACAACCCACAATTCAACATATTGATCAATAAAACAACCCACATTTACAAGTCACTTCCTTATCTCAGTTTCCCACATTACATTCAAGAATGTCTCCACACACCTCTCACTATGTATTCACAATCTCTACAAATTAAAACATACAACCAGAGACAATACAACCTCCAGTAGACACCGACATATGTCAAACAATAACAATACAATTTTTAGATTGAAACTTACCCAAATTGCATTCCGGTGATCTGTCAAACTCGAGGATGAGGGATGTTAACAAGGACTAATTACAATGCCCTATGCCAGAAAATGTCAACTCTAATTCGCGTGGTGGTAGTGGTCTTGGTGAATGATGTGGGCCGGCTGACGGCTTGGTAACACATGGCGGTGCATGAAGGCTGGAATCGAAACAGTGAAAACCATATAATTGAGGGACGAGTAAGGCACAACTATAGGGGAAAAAATAAAGCTAACAGAAAATAGAGGAATGTGATAAAGAGAATTCGTGAAGGAGTGAAGCATGGAGATATAGAGAGGAAAAGAATAAAGAGTAGAGAGAGAGAGAGAGAGAGAGAGAGAGAGAGAGAGAGATGGAGAAATGAGGCTTACTGACCAACGAAGCAAGGGCTAATGGTGTGGAGAGGGTTGCCACCGCCATGTGGCGGCATAGCAAAAACAAACGGCGTCTTGCGACTGGAATCGAAGGAAAAAGATGTAGGGTGGCGCTCGATGCAAGGGCTCGTGTGAACGGAGAGTTAGTGAACCAAAGCTTATCTTCGTTCAATATCATTCTGGTGAGGAGGCTTAATTGCGACGAGACTCCGAGAAGGGCCAGCGAATCACAGTCCCAAACCGTAATGAAGAAAATCGCAGGAGAGGGAGGGCGTGAATTGCATATTGTACTTGAGAGGAGTTGGGCAGAGTGAGATAAAGAGGAGGAGAACATGCAGAGAATGGTTGTGTGGGGAAAAGGGTGACTCTGGGTTGTGGATGCGTGAAAAGGGGAATAGGGGTTATCGGGGAATGAGGGAAGAAAGAAGGGGGAAAGATTGAGAATCTTAGATGAAACAGTGGTTTTGCACCTTTTTTTCTGGGCTTGGTTGAGTGCTTTGGCTTGGGCCCTGGGCCTGGGGTGTTACATCCTCTGGGCCTGGGGTGTTACATCCTCCCCCTTTATAAAAATTTCTTCCTCAAAATTTGCTAGTACCTCAAGCGAAGGCTACACACTTATCCGTCACATCCCATCTGTGTCTATTTTAATTCTCGATCATTCTTGTCGAACCTAATATTCCAAGATTTTAACTTTCTGATATTTTCGTTCAATGCCTTAAATACTTACTAATTCACGTACCTAGTATCGATCGTCATACACTCACTCCAGGGTCCAATTCAAGTCGTAACCCTCAACAACGGCTTGATTAAAAGCCTAATAATAACTTCACCCAAGTTCTAAACTTAAGTTCATATCAAATAGTAAACAAGACTCTTCACATTATATAACACCCTCATATGCAAAGCAACAATAAAATTCTCCAAAGTCTTGGATACTTAATCTTACACTCGGTTCACGAAGGTATCCAAATCGTAGTCCCTAAGAACCAATTGTTCCTAATAATCCTAAAAAATTTGAAAATCCATAACTGAGATTTAAGTCCTAAGTGATCTCAAGTCAACTAATTTCCAAATCTTTACAAAGTTTACTCCCAAACCATCATGCCAATCTCCCATTGCAAACTCTAATAATTCCACCCAAATGCCTAAGGTTAAAATCAAATAAATAAATCATTGTTGTAACTAATCGACTTTCACACCTACCACGACAACTCTTACCAAACTTTATTAGAATAAAGATCACATAATCATTCCTAACTATAATGATTAATGCCCCAGAGTTAAATAACGTTAGGTTTTTTTTTTTTTCTTTTTAAGAAAAGGGGTAGAGTACTTGTATTGTGTTGAAGTCAAGCCGACACTTTATTGTGTTGATTCATGCCTTGTACTCCAGAATAAGTCCTCTAAGGCAGGTTGGGGTTCATACTCCCATCGGATTGCCTTAGACAATCTCTAACGAGGTGGCTAAGCTTACCACTTCGAAAACACCGTCTGGTTCCCCTTCTGCATTCCCCAAAATGTACTGCATTGCATGACTTGCAGAGGTTATTTCATTGATTGTCCTACACCTATCTCTGGCCCGAGTTGCTCGCTTCATTCCTCCTCCTTCGTGGTCCTTAATTCTCGCTCGAGGGGAACCCCAATGGCGTCAACCTCTTCCTCTACTCCTGAAGTTTAGCGCTTCTCTTAAGGCTTTGCTCGAGTATTGTGGCCTTATCTACTAACTCTAAGAATTTTTGGATCTAAAGAGCCACCACTCGCTTATACACCCGATTATTTAGTCCCTCTTCAAACTTTCAGGTCTTCTTCTCCACATCTGAGATTAGATATGAGATAAAGTGCACCATCGTAGTCCTCTGCACTAAGATGGAAAACTTCCCGATCCTAATTTCTCTAACCAATCTTGGAAAGAAACGATCAAAGAAAAGCTACTTGAAGTAGGGCCAGCTAGCAGCTCCCCTCCCATTAGCTTCCTTGATGATTCTCTCTAATACCCACCATCTCTTAGCCTCTCCTCAGTTTGAAAGCATAGTACAGTACCTTCTGCTGATTAGTGCAATTCAAGACGTGATGTATTTCTTCGATGTCTTGGATCCAATTCTCTACTGGGGTTGGGTCGCCTCACCCATCAAAAGTGGAATGGTGCATCCGATTAAATTGCTCCACGGTGCAACCACCCTCATCATTGGTTGAGTTCAAGTCTGAAATGTTTCGAGCCCAACGACGAGATGCCATCCTAAAAAACAATATAAATCAGGATTTTTTTTTTTTTTTTTTTTTTTACCCATTCTTATCCATAAACTAATCTATTGATCAAAGCCTACATACTGAGACTCATAGAATCCAAGGCCTCCAATCCTATCCAAATCCTTTCTTACAATCTATAACTTCATATTTGGCCAGCACATATATATTAAAGTCTACCGAACTTAAAACTTAACGCTCGATCTAGCTTAAATACGCCACCAAAATCTAAACCTTCAATTTTATCAAAATCATTTTGTAAGGTCTACAGAATGAGAGCCTACATAATCTAAAACCTCAATTGTCATGAAATCAGCTCATAAAATCTTTAAAATCCAACACCTCAATTGTCATGAATCAGCTCATAAAATCTTTAAAATCCAACACCTCAAATTTCATAGGACATCTTTCCTAAAGCTTGCAAATTCGAAAACCTTATCAACAGAATCATCTCTTGTAGTCCGCATATGTATAAACATCAAATCTAAAAATTGTTTCCTAGAGCCCACAAATAACCAAAACCTCATATATGATAGTCTGGAAAACCTCAAACCATTGTGATACCCCATATAATAAGGATAAAGGGTAGGTGGTGAATGAGATCTTACATTGCTTAAAAATGAGAAGTTTTTGCTCTTTATAAAGTTCCAATGGAGTATATACCATTTAGTTTGTGTATTCCATTGGGGCCTTATACTTCTAAAGGCTATGAAAACCCATAAGAAAAGGTAAGAAACTCGAAGTGCCTTTCTTCAAAGGAAAATTCTACTTGAATGCGAATTGGTGCACCCATGTGCACTGAAGATGACATGGATGGGGCTGGGTTAATGAAATAGTGCGGATTGCTCTGGCTAGAGATGAAATTGAAGATCAAAATGTGGGGGAAAAAGACCTTATTGAAACAGTGCGTTTCACCCATCTTCTTCTTCCCCATTTGCCTAGAAGCTCTTCTCCTTCGTTAAAGTTCCCCCCATAGCTTTTGAAAGCCACAGACTCAACCTCCTCCAGGGATTTTCGTCGTCGTTGTGGTTTTCTTCGTCCTCACTCTGCAAGCCAGTTCAGTCACCATCTGTATGTCTCTCTTTCTTTGTGATTTTTTAAACCAATTTTAATTGTTTTTATTTGTTATGTGCTGAAACCCTGATCTCTGGTTGCATTTTGATTGAAACCAGTTGTTTGTATTTTTGAAGGGGGTCCCTTGATAATCATTGGTTGTCTTGTGGATATGCATGTTTGTGTATTTGTTGAAAATATTAGGTTTGTAATTTGCATTTGTTGGATGACATTTTAATTTGGGTAGGTGGAGGCTTTTTGGATTAGAAACAAAGACACAACCCTTTAGACCTAACACTAGATTGGTTTCTGGATTAGAAACAAGGACACCATGGTACGAGTGACCTTCACTGCCCACTAGCATAAGTAATGCTTGATGTAAAACACCAGCCATAGACTTATATACATATATGTATATATATACATATCATTGCTTAAAAACAAATAAAAACATTGATTCATGGAGGCACTAAATTTTTATACATAGGTTTTTAGGTGAAACAACAAGATATAGTAGCATGATGATAGGAACCCAAGCACAAGTTACAAGCTTGTTAACATCATAGATTGAAACTTGTGGGGTTGCATACAAATGGAGCTAACCAGTTTTGATACTATATGATGGAATTTCTAACTTTAGCTCCTACAATGTGATCGATGGTACTGTAAATAATCTTAGTCTTGAGACTGAATTCTTGCTATTTTTTACTCTTTTGTACAAATTCAATTTTTTCGGAAAGGAAGAGTTAAAAGATGGAGTTGATGCCTAGGATTTTCTGAGAAGCTAAATAATATATTGAGTCATTTTAGAGCCTAAAACACTGGAAGGCTTAAGGTGCATGGAAGGCTTTTAAGTTGAATTGAAGGCTCGTAAAGTATGGACAAGGTAAGTATTAGAATCGTGAGATAAGATGGTGGCTTCCCTGAAACTTGTTATTTTGGTCTTGATGAAGTGAAATGAGAAAGTTGGATCTATGGTTTTTGATTTAAAAAGGTGGCTACTGAAATTTGGTGGCAAAATTAGCTCTACCAAGACTTCAGCACTTCATAAATATTTCACTCGACCAAAAAGAGTCCAAATCGTAAATTCATGATGTTGCCTTTGGAATTATTTTTAATCATTTAGAGATTTTGAGAGCCGTATACTGCATCATTCAATGATTGATTTTGAGAGCCGTATACTTAATTGTCGTTTCATTGGTTTGTCTAGAATTTTGAAACCTAAGTACCGGTTGTTTGTTTGTGGTCATTAGGGATTACTATACTGCAATTATTTCAAATGGGCAGATAGTGGTGAAGACAGAGAAAAATAACTTGCCAAGATAGAACCCGAATTGTTAGGATGGAGAAGGAGCTTCGAAAAAGAGAGGAACAACTTCTGAAGAGGGAGTTCAAGGTCCATAGCAACCAACTCGCTATTCAACGGCAAGAAGCAGATATCCTAGCAAAACGCACACTACTTCGTGTATTGGATTATTTCTATAATAATTTCATTGTATTTCATACGGTCATAGTGAAGCCCCATTACGGAAGGGAATTTTGTATATCGTACTTTTGTGACCTTTGTTGTGTATAACCTCAACCAACTAGTTGTGAACTTTCTTGTAAGTGACTTTGTCTTTGTGTGCATCAGTACTCTTAGTATTTATAAATGGGAGATTCAACTGCAAAAAGAGACCGATCATGGCAAATGGCATGGCAAAAAGAGACCATCATGTAATTACATTGCAAATTCCTCCACTCATTTTATATGATCAGAATTTTATTCAAGTACCTGATTTAAGTTTAACAAAATATAGTTTAGGCTGTCCAAGCATCGCCTTATTCCAATGCATATAAATAACATACTCCCTACTTCACAAGTAATTAACACTTACAACTCAACATACAACCATGGAATGAAATACACCAGTTCAGTTTCCAAACTAAAACATAAACAATGCATTGTACATCTCTAACTTGAGTGTAAACAAATACACCAACAAAAGATAAAATCATCATTTGAAAGTATTTCCATAAATCTTCAAGCCTGCAAGTGTCCGAAGTGTTGTCCAATCCCATTTTGTACAAATATACATCATTATTTCTGCAGAAAAAACAAAGAAACATATGTGAGGGACTTAATTAATTCTCCATTAAAGTTCCACTAAGAAAAATAAAACATGTCCTGCCAATACCTATAACTTCATACTTGTGTTGAGCATACTCTTTCCCTTTCCCCATCTAAAGAATAAATTTTGGAAGCGGCGAAGAGAAAAAAACTATTGATATATAAAAGAGAGGAAGAATATATAATTGACTCAACACAAACAGTAGAAAATTAAATTGATCTCGTATGACATCGAGAACAGTAGAAAATTAATTGCCTGGTAGGACATCGTATAATGCATCAACTCATGAGTAACTTGATCTCTGGATATGACTTTCAATAAAATTACATATAAACAAGATATTAGAGAACATACACATTTAAAACATGGACAATTCAGTAAGAGCCATGGAAAACTAAAATTTGTAGAATGCATACAAAAATTTCCTACAATCTCAAATTATTTTTTTTATCCTTACTGCTAAATGTATGTACTGCTTTGGTTCAAATTTTCTGCAGTAATGTTTGTTCAATAGCTTTCTTTCATGTTTCCTCTTGGCTTTATTTTACTTTAATGGAATTATTTATGCAATATCAGGTATGCGATGTACCCCGTCTCTGATAACGTCGTTGAAATCATTTTCCAAGTGTTTGAAACAAACAGTGATGGAAGTTTAAGCTACGATGAGTTTGTAAGAGTTTTATACAATAGCAAAGGACTAACCTTGATAGAGATTTAGGAACTTCTGAACAATCACCGATCCAACAAATCCCAACGGTTTCGCCACAAATTGCAGGTCACTCTACTCATGTTTCAGCATTATGGGTCGCACGCGGAGGAGACCGGCTGAAGGGGAGATGAAGGGATTTGGGATACTAAAATGGGATTTAGGGGAGTGGGGACAGACGAAGGGGATGTGAAGCGATGACCTTCTTCTTCTATTCTCTATTTTATTTTCTTCTTTTTTTCTTTTTTTAAAGAGATTTGTTAGGTACAAGCGGTTTTATGCGACCAAACCACCAACACTCACATAATTTTGTTTATTACAAAAATAAATAAAAGAATGTTTTACATTTAACATTGGTGCACAATTTGGTATACAAAATCGTTTACAAAAAAAATGTCTTACATTTTTAAATGTTTTACATTTAAATAGCTCTGACGGCAGTAGTCGACCACAACTTCGTCCACCAACTCGTTTGTACCTAGACGAATTGCAGCTCATCAAATTCCAAAGATCGTCTCTCGCTCTCCTCCCTATGTCTGAGTTTACATGATATGATACGACTTTTGGTGAGTAATTTGTTACCTATATAATTCTCAAAGCATTTTTATTTTCCTATGAAGCCACGCCACCATATCTCGAATTAATTTGATCATTTAATATATATATGTACATATTTTTTTTTTGACTTGCAAGCATTTTATTATTGACAAAAGACCAATGGTTTTCTATTATTATTAAACCATTGTTCGTGTTCCAACAACCAACTAATTAA
>CM036126.1:5595160-5713008 GCA_002916485.2 Juglans nigra
CATAAATAAATGGAGCAAAAAGGCATATATAGTACCGTCATATATCTCAAACTATATATATATATATATATATATATATATATATATATATATTACCGTCATGGCATCATTGACGTCCATCCCAAGAGTTTGATATTGTCTCAGCAACCGAAGCTCCTCGGTGCCGCCATGGTTGGAGACATCCCACTCAGTCACCGCTCTTTCTTCGGCGGCAACATCCTTCTCGGTGCTGCTCGACACAAAATCCCCAAACCCCATTGATATGCCATCCGCCACTAGATTTGCAAATCCAAGCACCAACACATCAACTGCATCCACAAATATTAATGGAAGCCAAGAACTTTGGGGATCGATGCTGATCTTAATAAGTTTTTGATATCTTTAATATATTTATGATAAATAGAAGAAGACTAAATCTGAATTATTTAGTTAAAAATGATGGTTTGGATTAATTCTAAACTTCTGCTGCACATTTAGGACATCATAACCTTGACTGAATAATATATAACAAGATCACCTAAAAAATATGGTACCGGAGGAACGACGGGTAGCAGAGATGGATGAAATGAGAGAGAAGGAAGTGACAATGGCATCAAGGCCTGCATACACAATGCTCTTCACAAACTCTCCCTTCCATGGTTCTCTTGGCCTGATCTCTCTATCACCTCCCCCTTCATCACGTAGCAGAGCAGTACTGCTGGTAGTAGCGCCGACACTGTTCTTCTGATCCATATTCCTTTTCTTTTCTCAAAAAAATCTGTAACTTGTTAATAGTTCTACTGTTTTAGATCCAAAATCTTTACACCGTTTGATGGTTGAAAGACGAAGACAATCCATCGAAATCAGTTTAAAGACGGTGAAAACGAAAGACAGCGGGTCTCGTTGTCACCATGCATGCGACTCAGCCAACACGTTTCATAGAGCCAAAGCCTTATCCTTATAATATTTTTTGTTGTTTGTGACATTTTTGTTAATCAAAGCCGACTTTTTAAAAGATGCATATGTGAAAGAAGTTGATATTAATAGAAATCAACGGATGGCACAAACACTCTACTAAAGAGCTGTTGAAATATTAAAGAATAAAAAATTTTCAAGGGCCAAAGAGAAAAACAAGGAGATTTCATTTACACAACCGTCTCCTAAAAATAATATCTTTATTCTTGAATAGGTCAAATTAACAGTACTTGGGCATATATGGTTCATAGAGAGGAGCCAAATTAAGAGTCATCAATGGCAACGTACCAAGAGTGTGGGGAGCCATTAATATGGATCGAACAGGCATTAATATTAAACTTGATCGAAGCATTACTGAATAATATATTATTATTTTTTTAATAATAATATTTTTAATTTATATTTTTATATTTTACAATTATACTAACCATATGTTAATTAATAATTTAATTTGATACTTAAATTATTGTTTCTCAACTTAAATATATTGTGACTCAAAATTGGGAAATAATAATTTAAATAAATAAAATAATAGTTATTGAGTGTGAACAGTTAGGGTGCATTTGGATGTTGAATTGAGTTGAGTTGAGTTGATAAAATATTATTAGAATGTTATTATTTATTATTATTATTATTTTGGGATTTGAAAAAGTTGAATTGTTTATTATATTTTGTGTTGTGATTTGAAAAAGTTGTAATGATGAGTTGAGATGAGTTTACTTTCCAAACGAAGTCTTTAGGCTATGTTTGGCAAGTGAGAGTACTCTCACTACTATTCTTTACTTTATTATTACTTTTTACTTACTTTTCTACTATTCATTACTTTTAACATACTTTTTACTACTATTCAATATTTTATTATTACTTTTTCATTACTTTTTCACTACTATTCACAAACATTCTCAACACTTTTCAACACTTCTCACTACCCAAACGTACTTAGTCTTCAAATTTGGAGATGAATTTAAATGTACTGTAGCTTAAAGTTGAATATTTTAGTATATGCTGAATCTAATGCAGTGATTTTAAATACAAATTCATCAAATTTTAAAGATGACACTTATTTTATGAGTCCAATGCCAATGCTCTAAGGTCTTATTTCTAACATAGAATTACCAGAATTAATTTATAAGAATATTGGATTAAAGGGGAATAGCATGGAGAATAAATATAAGTTTCAACTTGCAACAGTTCTTAATAATAATATATGATCAGACTAGGGGCCTCTCTTCTTCATGATATTGTCCTACATTTTCTATTTCGATTATCTCATGATCATGATCAGTGCTAGAAGGCTTTGCAATATTCTTGGCACTGGCAGAAGAGGTACTACTGGAGGAGACCCTGATCTTTTTTGGTTTGTTATCAGGCAAGAGCTTCATTGTGATTCCCATGGCTATCAGCAGAAGCCCAGTTCCATGTTGCTCTGTCAATGGCTTTGTAAATATCATGTATGAAAGTAACAATGTCACTGCCTTCCTTGCTGTTGTCACCTGTGAATCATTTTTTTTTTTTTTCCAAAAATTTTATGTTAAAATTTCTTAAATTAGGCTACTTTCAGTTTTCTTGCTTCAAACTAAACGATTGCAATATTCACATCTTTCCATCCATTCATCGTGAAACTCACTCAAACTATCGTGTCTTGAGGCCTGTTGCCGCCCCGGAGGAGTGAAGTAAGACATTGCATGCTAACTTCTAGCAATATTGTAGTACTTTATTATATTTTTCATAATCTTTAGTCATACATTTTTTAAGTGACTTCATAGATCAGCAACGGAAATTGTGACTTGTTCTAGAAAAAAAGTCAAGTTTGCTAAAAGGAGGTACCTTGAAAAAAAGGGCACTTGTTCCTGAAATAAATAAGTTTCAAAGAAAGGAAAAACACAACAACCAATGACATTAATGAGGACTGATTTGGATTCAGAGATGAGATAAGATGGTTTTAAATGAACGATAAAAGTTTAAAAAAATATTACTAGAATATTATTTTTAAATATTATTATTATTTTAAAATTTGAAAAAGTTGAATTGTTTGTTATATTTTGTGTGAAAATTTAAAAAAATTGTAATAATGATAAGATGAGATGATATTAAACGCTTTCTCAATCCAAACGGGGCGTAATTGCATAACAAATTGATGGAAGATTTTAAAGCCACAAGAGAAGGAATGGAATTTATTGAGCCACATAAGATCTCATTCTGAAATAAATTGATATAAATATTGGAACAAGGAAAAAGCTTGTGAGAATAACGTACGTACCATGGCAGTGGTGGCAGCACCAAAGAGGGCAATGAGAGAGAGGACTGAAACTTGGCCAATAAACGTGGCCATGGCTTCAAACACCAGCACGCCATAAACGTATGGATGCTGCATGAAAAATCAACAAGATCTTTTAGAACAAGAACAGTGCAGTTTTGAGAGGGGGGAAAGAAAACATTTTCGTCTGTTACATTTGAGCATGAAACCCAAGCTTTGAATAATTCTCCTGTTACAAGCATTGGTGGGATCAAAAAAGGCAAGCCAACAACGGTTGAGCAAAACAGCATCTCAGTCTGCGGATAAAGATAAAATAAATAACAAATTACATGTAGATGTCACACTTTCTTCATGAATGCCTTCGTTATTTTTTCACATTTAAACACATGACACTTAGGGACTAACAGGACATGAAAATCACCTGGGTGGTTTCAGGATTCATTTTAAAGATTGCTTCTTGCAAATTACCCAAAAAGGAATCCATGATTAGAGCACCGGACACCATTATAACACCAATTACACTGAAGTTTGGGGAGGTTTGTGCATCAGCTAAGGTGAAGAGGATCAAACCCACAACCAAAAGTATGGCGGATAAGTATTCGTGAGGCGGGTATTTCCGCCTGAGACCGGGTATGAATGCACCCATTATCATGACAGGTAGAACCTGAAACACCAAAATTCACTACAAGAAAAACGGGTTTTTGTGACCAATTTATTGCAACCAAAAGATTATTCGCAACCAATTTTAGTTGCAAATAGTCATTTCGCTGAAATTAACTGGTCGCAAATAAGCAATTTTCTTGTAGTGATTATAGAATTGAGAAAATATATTCAAGGACCTGGAAATATACTCATCTCAAAGTGCCAACCGAAGCTGATGGTGTGTCTATATTCAATATTTTGTGAAGAAGGGATCTGGTTCATTAAAAGCAATCAAATAAGAGTTTCGATATCCTAAAAAGCCTCAACCATTTCAGAAAGCAAACATTTTTGTAAATCAAAATACTTCAATTTATATCTCATTGGGACTTTAAGGCCAATTACCTCGTACCAAACAATATCTCGTTTGTTTTCAGGAAACTTTTCAACTCATTTCATCTCATCTTATCTAATTATTATAATTTTTTCAAATTTTCAGACAAAATAAAATAAAAAAATTTAACTTTTTCTAATCCCAAAACAAAAATAATATTAAAAAAATATATTCTAATAATATTTTATTAAATTTTTAACTTTAATTTCAACTCATTTCATCTCATCTGCAAAAATAAACAAGGTTATCTCGCATAAGTGGGTGAAGCCATGGGTGCATTTATAAGTAACCAATGTCATCAAATTTACAACTAGAACAGACAGATATTAGACTAAATGCATATCCAACCCAGGTTACCATGTTAAACATTTAGCAGTTTTTTTAGCAGTTGATATTCAACTAAATAAATGCACCAGGGATATTCTTGTTACCTTTGTGGATTTGAACATGAGTTGTGCAGGGTAGTTAAGGAAAGCCAGAGACCCTTTGGTAAGTCCATGGGAACCCATAAGTACAGCAGAGAGTTTCACGTAAGTCTTCCAAGGGTTCACCATCTGCTTGGGGGTGAAGCCTTGGAGATAAAGCAGAAACAGGTAGACGAATCCTTGAACAAATGTGAAATACCAACCATAGCTAGGGAAAAAAAAACTAAATAATTCATCCACATCCATCATGAATTAAAAAAAATAAAAAGATATCAATCAAACAGTACCAAAATTACCTGAATTGGAGCCTGTTGTACACATATTCCTTAAAAATTAGGAAAATAAGAGTGACGTTAGAATTTAGAAAAGAATCTTGATTCTTGAACAAAGGAGATGTGGATAGTTTTCTAGCGCTTTAAAAGTCATTTAAGAAATACGATACACTCGTTTCCTTTCAATATAAACAAAAATAGGGTCGAAGTTTCATATCGATTTCTTTCCCTCTATTTTAATTCTCAAGAACCAAAACCAAGGCAGAACCAAAACCAAGGCAGTAAAAACCTCAACACTCGTCCATCAAATAAATTATTCTCGGAAAATAGGTGCAACCTACGATTGTTCTCTGTGCAGTGGAGTACAAGAAAGAAGAAAAAACAGATAACTATGATAACACATACTAAAAGAATCAAGTAAACTTCGCTTTATTTCTCTTTTCCGTATCTCAGTTTTCTCAACAGCCAAACAGTGGAGAAAGATATCGAGAGAGAGAGAGAGAGAGAGAGAGAGAGAGAGAATACATCGCAGATACCATTGACAAGATAGCCAAAGAAGAACCCAGCAGAGCAGATGAGGAACTGTTGCCATCTGGGTCTGACAGTGAGGGAAATCCCAAACAAAGACCGTGCTTGCTCCTCGTTCTTCATCACTTCCCTTTCGTTTCTAAGAATTACTCGCAGACTCTTTCCCCTCGTATTTGATTTGGGTATCTATCAAGGTGGTCAAAATCAATCAAACCTTTGGTTGCAGAGTTCGGTTAAAGGATGTAAGAATACCAACTCGGCTTTACATGCATTTGCATGTTGACCCTCTTGAAAAGATAGAAAGAAACAGAGACGGAGAGATTTGATAAAACGGCAAAAGGCGTCCGTTTGATTATACTAACCACGTGAAAGTCATCAGCAATATGGAAGATTTATAGACAAAAATTGTTTCCATATGGAGAGTGAGAGTTTCCATTCTCAAACTCTGCTCTCAGTATTAACTTTGTAGTTGAGAGAGAATTTAAGGGAGAGATTTTGTGTACGATGCGCAGGGTGAAAAAAGTTGTGGGCTATAATCAAGTGCAGGTCGTTTGTATGGTTCCTCCTCTCGATGGATCTGACTTCATATATTAAAATTATAATTAAAAAACCCCAAGTATTAAAAACGAAAAAAAAAACATGAATAAAAAGTCTTAAAATATTTGAAATATGAAAAACTTCTTAAAGAAAATAGAAAATAAAAACATAAAATCCGAAATCCGAAAACCTGCTCGTGATGGAGATTTTTCCCTCTCAAATCTTATTTAAGTCTGGTGGATTTGGATTTTTTAGAGGTTTTACCTAAATTGTATGATTTACTGTGAGAGATATAGACACATGATATTGACATTATATAACTGTTGGGATTAACCGGATATCTAGTGGCTAATTTGAAGTATAATAGTAGAAGTAAACAAAATAAAATTTGACAATCACGCGAAGAATACCAAAATTTACATGGTTCGGCTTGAACAAGCCTATGTCTATTGGCGGAGTTGGTCTCAAGGAATTCACTATCACAAAAATGGAGTACAAGAGAAAAATCACAAATTACTCATCAATCTCAAAAGCCCCAATACACCTAATGAACTCTCAAAATCTAACAAAAGGAGTTTGCTCTCTTTTCTCTCTATTCTAGCCGCAACACTGTACATTTCCTATAAAGCATGTGTTTTTATACTTAACAGCGTAGGGACTAGGGTTTAGGAACATTCGTTTGAGTGAATGTCAAGCGAACAATTTGTCATTCTCTCGAGCTGACTGTCGAGTGCACAATATGTCTAGAGTTCGCTCAAGCAGACTGTCGAGCTAACAATTTGTCTGAAGTTCGCTCAAGCCAAAGTTCGCTCGAGCCAAGTTCGAGCTAGGGTCGAGCCACAGTCAAGCAAAGTCTCTGGAATGGCATTTTCAATGGGAAATCATCAAAGATGCCCACTAAAATTGAAAAATAAAACTCCTCGACAACTACCAAACGGGACACACAACGCCTATCTCTCGAAAATCCATTTCCACCCAAAAGTCTTCATCTCTATAGACAATTTGACAAAATTGCAAGTTTGGTCTTAATTAAGAGATTCAACCTCTTCACACAAAAGCAATGCACCACTATACAGACTGCTTAAACAACGACTTCTGAATACACGCGCGCGGAAGGCTAATAACCAACATTCTCTACCAAAGTAAATACATGACATTGTCTGCATGAGCATATCCTCAAGGTGGATAAATTGCCTCCTCTATCTATGAGATGAAATTGTAGACTTACTCTCAGTGTGCGCCAATGCCAAAATTAGAATCATACTCCTTTCCAATAGCATGATCTAGAGTGCTACATGCACTTCTTTTGTGAAGTTCTCCCAACAACTCCACTTTTTTGTCATAACCATGCTCTCATTTCCAATGGAAACACCAACTGAAAAGTTATGGAAGGAGAAAGGTTCACCCAATAGCAAGTTGTGTTGACTGCTTCATCCGATCTTTAGACAAGCCTAGCATACGAAAAACATACTATGGGCTCTCATATAAGAGTCCGATTCATTCTGTTCAGCTACCCCATTTCTCTGGAGTGGACCCAACTATACAGTATTTGACAATATCAAAATTCCATCACAAATGTCAGTCCAAAGTAGCTTTACCTTCTTGCCTATTAGATTCTCAATCAAAGCCTTCCAATGTGTGAAGATTATCAAACACGTCACTAAAAAGATAAAAAAAAAAATAAACCCAGACTTTTTCTCAAATGGTCATCAACAAACATGAGTGCAAACAGAGCACCATCTTGCACAAGATGTACCTAAAAAATTAGAGCAAATAAACTACAGCAAATCTGATTTTGCATTGCTTCCCAAGAATATAATGCCAACATAAAGAATCAAGCTTCCTTGTATTCTAATCACACAAAGCAAAAGCTGTCTACTCACAAATTACCACTCTCGTTCACCCATATGCCCAATCACATGTGCCATAAATGAGTAATACCAGAATCTAGAATGTCTAAAGATGCAGCTCCATCAATCACTATCTCACTAAGAAGAAAATAAAGAGCATCTGTCTTATTCCCTGTCATTACCATCGAAGAGCTCTTGTAGACTCGAATGACTCTACCTTCAGCTGAATATTGATAACCAAAGGAGTCAAGAATGTCCAAAGATATAAGAGTTTTCTTCAAAGGTGGAATATGCCAAACGTTAGACAAAGTTGTAACGGTTCCATCATACATCCTAGTCTCGATTGAACTGATCCCAGCAATATCACAAGCCATATAATTTCCAACCAAAATAGAATCATAGTTGATTGATTCGTAGGTAGTGAACCAATCTCTCCTGAAACTTATATGGAATGTACAAGCTAAATTTATGACCAGCTTGTCACCAAAACGGCCGCTAGAGCCGCTGTCTACTAGGATAATATTAGAGCCATTAGACTGTTCTTCAACGCTAACAACATTGGAGGAACTTTTATCTTCATTCTTTTTTTTTTCAATCTGGGACACTCTTTCTTGTAATGACCAAACATATGACAGTAGTGACATTTAATATTTTTCTTGTTAAGTTTTGAACTGCCATTGGAATTACCCTTGCTCTGTTCTAAACTTTTTTTCCCGGATCTACCATTAGAAGAACATTTCACAAACAAGCAATCGGCTTGATTATCCGTGTCTTGTACAACCAATTTTATTCTTAACTCCTTAGAATTCAAAGCAAAGTTTACATCTGCCAAGGAGATAGGATCTCTACCATATAAATTTAAGTTCACAAAATTATCAAATGAAACTGGCAACATTGTATATTCCCTGTGAAAGTATGTGTTTTTATACCTAATGGTGCAGAGACTAGGGTTTATAAACATTCGCTCAAGAGAGGTGTTTAGCGAACAATCTAACTAGGGGTTCGCTCGAGCAGACTGTCAAGTGAACAATCTGTTTGAAGTTAGCTCGAGCCAGGATTGAGCCAAAGTTTGTTCGAGCCAAGGTCGAGTCACAGTCGTGCCACAGTCAAGCCAAGTTTCTGGAATGACATTTTGAACGAAAAATCAAGCGACCATTCCAAAAATAACTACTCTAGTAAATATTTTTTAGCAATATTAAATACTCAACAAATGTTATAAAACTCACTTTATGCGTCTATCTGTATCACACTCTTATTCTTAAGTTTCAACCAAGAAGTTTAAGAGATTTATATCCAACTCAGAATGAGAGAAGCATCCCCACTTTTTAAATCTAGGCACAAGGTAATTTGATAACTCAATAGTAATTATAAAAATTAAAAGACTTGAGCTATAGTGTAACGAAGTAGATCATAAGAAATCATGATTAACATACCACGTGGAAATCATGATTCTTTAAAATAGCACGATTCTTTCAAATGGAAATTCATAAAAAGAAAAAAAAAATCAAATGGAAATTATAATTTGAGAAAAAATTGATGCAGTTTTAGTTAGTAATTTATAAAAGTATTATTATTTAACATTCTGAGACGCAATGGAACCTCGTGCCTCTAATTTAAGACTTCGGTTTTTTACATAATAATATAAGAATTAACTTAACATATTGCTTGCATCAAATTATGCACAATGATTGGCTAGACGGGATCATATAAGGTGAGGGTTTGTGCACCTGATTTGGGCTCTTGAGGTTGTTATTTATGACAAGTAATTATTCCGCAATTAGAGAAGAAAATGTTTGGTTACAATTATTTTATAACTCTACAATAAAAGTGAAAACGAGAGTAGTTTTGTTATATTTAAATTTAATTTTCGGCTACTTTGCCGTTCCAACTTGACCGCTGAGCATATCGTCTAGCGTTAAAATTTTTTTTTTTCTCACATTTTTTAACATATTTAAATATATTTAAAAAATAAAAAAATATATTAATACATTTAAAATCATTTCCTTAATCACTAAATAAAAAAAAAAAATGACCAGCGGTTATATTTAAGTGTTAAATAAAGTGGGCATAATAGTCTTTTACATTATTGTATTGTATTGGTTAACTGAAAACAGTTCTGTGGGTAGGCGGGCAAGCATCCCACCACCTGCCCTCGCTAGGGAAATCTAGTACATCTGAGCGTGCATATGAAAATCTAGCAGGTGGATACCTAGCCTACCCCGCCCCTTTTTTTTTTAATCTCTAAGTGTCCGCCCGCTTGCCCAATAATACTTGGCAAATTGCCCGCTTTATACCAAGCGGTCACGAATGGATGAGCCGGATGGGCTGGATAGGGGGCCCACCCAACAGATCTATTGAAAATGATTTATAAAATAATTACATATATATAATTACTCAATAAAAAATCTTTTGAAGTCTTTTTAGGTCAGAACAAACCTCATAACAATATAACATATACTGATATATGGGTTTGATGTTTGTGATATTAATATGGGACAAGAAAAAAATGAATGAGAAAATCCTCAGCTCAAAAAATTTGAATTTCGAAACATAATTTATAGGATTCTTCCATACTTTCTTGATAATATAAAACTTTCACTCTACTCTAACTAAATAATACTCCACAAATAATAGTCAACCATCAAATAGTATTATTCTTAAATTTTGTTTGATAAGATGGATAAAAAATAAGTCACATGACATGATTTATGCTTTGCATTAATTGTTTTAATAAATCTAGAGTGTTGACTTTCTTTATAGATATATTTTAAAACATATATATTAAAGAGGAGAATATATATTAAATTCAAGAAGGCTGAAAAAAATGAAGTACAATATCGATTAGGTTATAGGACTAAAAGCTATACATGAATGACGTAAATATATATATATATATATATATATACACACACACACACATATATATAAATCTATTTAGAAGTTTTAATTCTTACACACTCAACCCGATGATGTGGAAGCTTATAAAATTATAATGATTTCCACTATAAATATTAATATGTTAATTAACATACCGGTTTATGTATAGCAAAATTTTACATCTATATATAATATAAAAGAAAATTTATATTTGGGAAATGCTTCTCCCATAAGGTGGTCACCGATTGCAGTTTTTTATTTTTATTTTTATTTTTTTACTTAATTGTTAAGTAATTATTTTAAAATGAATTTATATTTTTATTTTTCTTAAAAAATATTTAATGAATTTCAAAAGTATTTGACAAAAAAGGAAAAAGACAAAATTTTTTTTGCCTCTTCAGTTGTTGTTTTGGTGGATTCCCTCTTTGGGAGTAGCACCACCCTTTATAGTTTATATACAAATCATTATCTAGTCAATTCTCAAAAAAGAAAAATTTGTGAAAAATAGCCTAATCCTTATAACTTATATTCATCCAATCTATGAGAGTACTACTGTCACTAGAGGGCTAGTTTCAATAGATTACTTATGCAAATCAATACCAACTCCCGGCCTACTCAGAAGAAGAAAATGTCTTATTAGATATAAATTATAGTACGTCTCGATTAATAATTAGGGATGAGCAGTGGGGCCCATCCTCCATTATTTCCGTATGGTGCAGGTAACATTCTTATTAATAATTATATGTTTTCTTTTCAATGTTTTTTTTAATTAGCACTAAAGTATTTGAAAATAAAATTTCGACTAATTTCAGAGGTGCACGGATCTTTAATAAAGAGTTTTTTCTCAAGTACACATTGAATGATTCGAGAGAAAGTTTTCCAAATTTGATAATTATTATTATCTGTATTCAAAAGGTTCAAATCTTAGAGTTAATCCAAACCCTTTTCCATTTGAGCTAACCATGAAGGGACTATACCACCAATACCAAACCCTTTACCATTTTCTTTTACACGTAATTGGTTGAAATTTGAAGCTCCTACGTGCACTCCAGCGAAGAATAACTCAAATATCTTTATTAATGCATTAACACAATAAATAACATTTATTTGATTGATTTATAATTAATATCTACATGCCTTTTTGTTCTACCAAAAAAGCTCACACTCTTTTGTTTTTTTTTAAAAAAATTTTATTTCCGTACTGTGGCGTTCACATGTTACCTTTAGAGGATTGATATATACACCCCAACCACGTCTAATTCATGATTTATTTACAACTTCATCATAAAATAATATTATTTTTGAATTTCAAATCCAACACATCAAGACAAAAGTAAAAAGAACAACTATTAAAACTAATATTTTATTAGATAGTTGTCAAGAAATTGTATGTACATCAGTGGTTAGTTTATCATTTATCTTATCTATAGATCTCTTTTTAAAAATATCCAGAGATGTTGTAATCAGAATATTATAGAAAATCATTATTTTAATTCAAGTGTGCATGTGATATTTTTATAATTAGTATCGTCACTATAAAAAAATTATTTATTTATTATTAATTATTTTTTTAAAATCATTATTTCTTATTAAAATGAGTCTAATTTCATAACAAATAATAATTTTCATCACATATAACTTGTTATAAATGCTAATCCTTCTCTTCACGTAAAGTTGCAAACTTTTAAGGAAAGAATTGAGATGAAGAGGTATGCTTATATATGTAGTTGATTAAAATGGCAATAATGGTGCTCCTATAGTAATTATGATGTCATTTGATATGTTTGACATCGAGTTCTTATATTCTCAATCTTATCAAAAAACTTAAAATAATAGTTAACTAAAACTGTATCAAGTGATTGCGTGCAAGTGTTTGGCAAAGAAATCATCATTTAAACTCTATTAAAGATTTTAATATTGTTTCATTGAATCCTATGATTTCAAAAATTTATAATTAATATTACCAGTAGATGATTTTGGAGATAGTGAATATTTGGTATTACAGATAATGGCCCAAAATAATATCAGATCATCACAGCTCATTGTCGTCGGTTACTTGCATGATTTTAGGCCAAAATATTTGTATATATCTTTCCATTTATAGACTGTAATAAATTGTATTTATATTCTTTCCTTTTTGATTTACATTTGTAATACTCAAATATATATACAACAGTTACACGTGAATACAATTGAATCAATTTTCATGAATTGTTTATCTTCTATACTTGGGCGCCCCGCTTGTGAGTAGGCAAAAGTTCGTGATGTTGGGATGCACATTGCACAGGCACCCCTTTCATTCTGTGAAATATTGTGTGCTTGTATTGTCGTATGCTCTGCACACGTGAGTAAAAGTAGTCGCAATAGAAAGTGCCGAGATATATGTCTATTGTAAAAATATTAGTACAAGAGAAACTAATTTAACACATCAAATTATCCCTAGCACATCTATACAATAGTTTGCATATTTATTACAGAAAGATAAATGCCCAAAATAGGGATAGCCCCCTACTAACACTACAATTTCTCATCAGAACCATAGATTTTTACCATAGTACTACTCACACTACAATGTAGGTAAATGACAGTGAATATATAAGTATTTGGGTAGCTTAAAGACTGAACCCGCTCTCCTCAGCGGGAGGGTCTGAGTGGTCTCTGGCTCAACTTGTTCTTGTTACCCCGTATGGAGGTAATTTCTTCGGGCAGCTTGAGTCTGAACCCGCTCCAACTCGTTGACACTGTGGAGCCCCTTGCTTTGACTTTTCTAGTTTGGAGATTTCGTTCACGCGAGTGCACGAAAGACTAGGCCCTTACTTTATTAGGGAGAGGCTAGGATGCCTCAAGTCAAACCCGCTCCTTTGATTCTCCAAGGTGGTAACTTCTTTGGACAACTGTGGGCTTGTTCGCTCATTCGCCGTGATAGGAGACGAGGTAAGTGTTCACGTGGCCTAAAGGCTGAACCTGCTCTCCTTTGTGGGAGGGTCCAAGTGGCCTCTAGCTTGACCTGCACCTGTAATTTGTTTAGGCAGTTTGAGACTGAACTCATTCTCGCTCTTTGACATCGCAGGGAAAGGTAGGATTTGGGCTAGACTGGCGCTGAACCCACTTTTCGTTCACAACAGAGGTCATGGTAAGTATTTGAACTGCCTAAAGGCTGGACTAGCTCTCTTCTATGGGAGGGTTTGAGCGGCTTCTGGCTTGACTCGACCCTGTTACCCTGCGAAGAGGTAAGTTTTCAGCCAGTCTGTAACTAAACTCACTCTTGCCTGTTGACGCTGACGAGGAAGGTAAAATCTTTTATTTTCAGACAGCTCAGGACTGACCCGCACACTACCGTAGGAGGGATAAGACAACCTTTAGGCTTACCTTTTCCTATGGTATCTTGAGGGGGAGGTAAGTTTGGACAGCAAAATAGCTAGTCTGCTCTTCGTTGCGATATGAGTCGGGGTAAGTTTGGGCTGCCAAGGGTAGGACCTGCTCTCCATCATGAGAAGGGTAGGACGGCCTTCGGCCTAGTTCTCCCCTTTGGTCTTATGGGAGGTATGCTGTTCGGGCAGTTTGAGACTAAACCCACTTCCACTCATTGACATCGCAGGGAAGGTAAGTGTTGGGTCAGGCTGGCATTGATCCCACTCTTCATTGCGGCAAAGGTCAGGGTAAGTTGTTAGGGCAGCCGAGGGGGCATGATCCGCTCTCATTCGTAGGTCGGGGTAAGTTATTCAGGCCACCGGGGGGGCAGGACCCACTCTCCATCACGGGAGGGATAGAGTGGCATTTGGCCTATCCCTTCCCTTTGACCCCGCGGGAGGTATGTTGCTCATATATTTTGGGTTGGACCCACTCCCGCCCGCTGACATCAAAAGGAAGGCAAATATTAATCCGGCGACGATTTTGTTGTTGCAAATTTGGTTAATTGTAGATTGTCTTCTCAATATTTTGTTGATAACACGAAAGTTTGAAGTAGACGTTTTGTACTGTCCTGGAAAATCAGGCTTTTCATTAAATAGAAGGAATTTACAATGCTAAAATGACATACTACAAAATAGAGGGGAATGGAGCTTTCGGCCTAGGAGCTTTCATTCGTTCTGCATGTTCTTTTGCTCATCCTCCCTATTTGGTCCAGCCTATGTATTCTAGGACCCCATGAACTCACTATCACTGGACTCTGCTTCCTCATCCTGCATCTATTGAGATTTTCAGAGTTTCTCGTTTTCTTTGCGAAGCGTTTGTACCTCATTGGTTAGCTTTGTCGCCCACTCGTCCATGTTTTTTAGTCTTGCTTCCATGGCTTACTCTATGTCTCTTCTGAGTTGTCTAGAACGGTTTGTCGCAGGTATGTGAAAAACACGTACGATCTATAAAGATCCTACATACGGTGCCACTGTTAACGTCTGTTGTGTTTCGCACCCCTTTGGGCCAGATTCCGGTAGCTCAGGTCTTCAGAACTTGGGCATGCAAAAGATAGGAAATGGGGCAACTAGGAGAGGGTAACCTTGGGGCTAGGGAGTCTCCGATACCAAAATTAGTAAACTCTCCTGGAAGTTTGTAAATAAGTGAAATATTTTTTTATTGGAGAGAGTTTTCTCATACCTAAGACTTACTATTTATACCATAAGTTTGGGAGGATAGATCGTGTCTGCCCCCATGCAGTCTGTGTCCTTCATACTGTTCATTTTGTCAGAGTCATTTAATGTGCCATTGCTCAGCGACGATATCATTAATATGGTGTGTAGCTCAGGTAGTGGTACCATTAATGCGGTGTGATTTTTCGATTTTCCTCACCCGCTAGCGTCCTTGCTGGTCTGTTGATGCCCCTCCTATCAGAGGATTCGGGATCTCTCGTACATTATGCCCACTACACGGACAAGCACTCATGAGCTGGACATTATTTGAGGGGTTTCCAGGTCGATGAGTCTCATCTCCTGCAGCATGTTCTCTCTTGCAAGTTGCGCCTAAAGGAGCCTACCCATGGGCCGGGTTGGAGACTTTACTTGTTCTAGGCCTTTGGTTCTTGTTCCTTTGGTTGCAATAATCAAAAGTATCTTTTCAATTACAACTAGCTCTTTCGATTTAACAATAGATATACAACTCTTTTCACAATTATACTTTAAACTGAAGTATCTTTATATATAAAACGAGGACACAACTTTTATAATTAGTTTATATAAAACATGATTGTGAAAAAAGATTTTGTGTTTATCATTTCATTCGAACACCAAGTGAAAAAAGAAAAAGGAAAAGAAAAGAAAATAAGAGACTAGCTACTACAGGCTTGAGGTGGACTGGTGGAGGAGGAGGAGCCTCCATAGAGAAGAAGAAAACGAAAAAGAGAAAGAATCCATATAAGATTACGTAAAGAGACCAATTAAAAGATAAAACTAAGCTAGGAAGGTAAAAAACATAAGCCAGAAGACTCAATATGAAACAACAAATAGGACAGCTTACTCTGTTGTTTAGTAGTGGACGTACAGCACAAAAACCTTAATTTATTATTTGGATTCTTGAGGATATAATTAAGTCAGTCTAGGGCTGGCCTCTTTGTAATAATCTCGATCTGAACTGGAATCAAAAAACCAAAAACAAATGGGTTCTAATGGCGTATTCTCATAGTATATGTAGCCAGTGGTCCTTCTTAATAATATATATATATATATATATTTATATTTATATGTTGGAAGAACGACTCATCTGTAGATGTCAAATTCAAACACCAGACAAACAGCCGTTATCAATCGGCCTATAGAATATATATGTGTGCAAACCAACAAAGTAAACACCACCATAAACTTGTATGCTTTTGCGTTGCTAGCTAGCTAGCAAACTCCACGTACATGATCACCAGCAACCATATGCTGCTATATATGCACGTATGTACATCTCCCTCTATCAGACGTTACAAACTGCATGCATGCATAGATCAACATAAGATCAAGAATTGTTTGGGACTATCATCTACTCTCATTGGACTGTTATTTTAATGATTCTAATGAAATAACCAAAACCTACTATAGCTAATGAGTTCTTAATTAAATATATTCTACATTAGCTTATTTATTCTCTCTCTATAGCATTTCAGTAAAAGTATATTTAATATTTGCAACTTTAGGCCCTTTGTTTTATGGTGTCATAAGTTCTCACACTACAACATAATTACTTTTTAGTGACGGTTGGAAAATTGTGATAATCTCCAAACAGTCACTAAAAACCCTTTTCTATGACGATTTTTGGAAACCGTCACTAAAGACAAATAAGATTTTTTTTATGTTCCAACGTATAGAAATTTTACGTTCGAACGTCACATATATGTTCAAACATTGTGGCTACTTACGTGCAAACATGAAATGTTTTGGCGCAAATGTTCGAACATTAGTAATTAACATTCGAACATAAAATGTTTTGCGCCAACATGCGAACGTTAATTACTAACGTTCAAACGTTGGTGCCCATTTTAATTAAATATTACTCTAATTTAAAAATTATGTGATTTTTATAGTGCATAATTTGTGAACAAGTCTATATAATTGACTTGTATATATTTATATATACACAATTTGTAATATATAAATATATATTTATGTTTATATATATTTGAAATGCAATGATTTAGAATTAAAGATGAAAAATATAACATTAAATAAGATTGAGAATTGAATAGTGAAAAACCATAGAAATATTAAATAATATTTTTCTTTACAAATAATAAAAGAAAAATACAAAATATGATCGAATTTCTTAAACAACACTCAGATGATAGCGTTGTTTGCGAAATTCGAACTTCGTACCTCCCAAGTCAAGATATCAACCTTGTCGTTGAGGATACCTACACGATGGGCGATCTCAAAGACAAACACCTTTATAGCTGCTAGCGATCGAATATCGATCTTATGATCGATATGCGCAGTCAGCTGTGAGATTACCGCATCAACCCAAGCAGGCTGCGCATCTCCCGCAAATGTACTCGACGGCTGTTGGCTACTACTCCCCACATGACCTGGCTCAGGCTGCATCGGAGGAACTAGATCCTCTACAGGGGTGGCTGACGTCCCCTAGCCTGTCCAATGCTACTTCGATGCATGGTCATGTCGAGGGGGCTCATATGATCTTTGACCCGCTCCTCTACCTGAGTTGGCACTCCCTGTGCAAATAATAGCCAGCTGATCAGGACACCGTATGAGAGATTATCCGTGGAGACGATGCTCGCCTAGTAACAGATCCTCTCAAAGATGTGAAGTGGCAAATCTATGGGATTTCCACATGCCACTCATATAAAAAACTGTGCCCAAAGCAGACTAAATGTGGTTTTATGTGCCACAAGATCCACGTTTGTTGCAACAATAAGGTGCAACATGCGGAAGAAAGGTAGCAGATGGTTCTGGTTGAATGCATTCTTCCCCTCTATCTGCATGCGGTCCCTCCCGGTGAGGATGTAGAAATTCTCATCTCGGTCATCATCCCGAGCCTCGAGGCCAGTATCCTTGGCCTTTAACCGGTCTGCATCTCTGGCTAATGTTGGCTAAAACAGGCGGCCAGTAGATGATGCAGAAGTGGTTACATCGTCACGGGATGTAGCGTATGTAGATGTCTCAACTCCTTGATGAATTCCGAGGTACTCGGCAATGACATCTTGTAAAATTTCAATAAAAACACCGCGTATAGTCACAATCTTCCTTCTCCAATTAAACCAACATTTACCTTGATTTGGCAGGGTACCAATGAAGCCATTGTTGCTTATGTCCACCGTGTTCAAGTTTGTCAACCCAACTAATGCAGCATTCCAAATTAAAGATATAGAAAAATAAGTTGGAAATATATCTGTCCAATAATATATACTACAAAAAGTATGAAATTGTAAATAGCCCTTTCACAAACAAGTTCCTCACACGAAATATACTTCATTATATGTTTGCTCATCATGAATACTATTGTCCCTGTGGAAATGACCATGAAACTCATCCATGTACTACTTTGATAGCTTCTGCACTTGGAAGACAGATTTAGAAAGCCATCAATTTCAAAAGAAAATCAATGTATCTTAATTGCATAGACAATTTGACAACCTTTTTGAGGTATCAAAAACAAAATAATAACAAGAAAATATGAGATCTTCCATGAAGTTGTAGCATCTTTGTAGCCAATAAGGATTAATATAAAGAAGACTCATAACACTAAAGAAGAAAATGATGTAAGATACCGAGAAATTGGGTTGGTCTTGGATCTGACTTGTTTACTTTGGTGCAACTTTTATCTAGTGGTGGTCCATAGAGAAATAGGTTTCCTTCATAGCTGCTTTTCTCAAATGTTCTAAATTGTGCTTTCATATCTGGAACTTTACCTGATAAGTTGTTGTGAGCCACGTTGAATACCGCAAGAAAGTTTAGATCAATCAATTTTGAAGGAATTTCTCCCCTCAAACTATTATGAGAGAGATCTAAGCTTTCCAAGAGAGCCAAGTTTGAGAATGTTTTTGGAATTGTACCATCCAATTGATTATAAGATAAGTTCAATGCAATGATTGAAGATATTTGCCCTAATTCCAGTGGAATGCCCCCTGTTAGGTTGTTGCATGACAAATCCAATCCAAACATATGCGCAAGTACAGAACCCTTATAAGAGAGGGACCTATATTTGGTTACAAACTCAATCTTTACTTCCCCATCAAAATTATGGTATATTTTGACACTCTTCTCTAGGAAACCTTTATACCTTTAAGGTAACCTATGTAGATTCGAAAAACCACCTTCTCTAATAAAATAGTCAAAATGAGTAGCCCCTATCTTCCCAAAATATATATTGTTAAAGCATTGCAGTGTGGTCCCAGAAAAAGCATTCTTGGAAAGATCCATTATGCTTATCATCTTTAACAAACACAACTGATTCGAGATTATATCAGTGAAACGATTGCCACTCAACAAAAGTACTTTTTAATCTTGAAGTTGTTTGATTTCAACAGAGATGCTACCTAAAAATCTATTATCTCTCATGTTCAATGTCGTCAAAAGACATGAGGAAGTGAATAGAACTTTCAGTATTGATCATGTGAATTTGTTCCTGTAACAACCCGACCCAAAAATTAGGATATAAGATAAATTTTATGTATTTTTTTTTATAGTTATAAATATTATTATTATTTTATAATATTTTAGAGTTTTGTTTGAATTTTAAATATCATTTCTTCCTATCCCAACCCGTTAGCAACAACCTCACACTCATCCTTATCCCTTAAATTGATAAATTCGAATCCTATTAGGAGACGAACTCGTATGAGAAAATCCTACCATAGTTTTTCCTCTATAAAAGCTCACGAAGCCTCTTATTAAATACACCACAAACCAGATCCATGCACCCAGCCACTACACAGCACCCTCACCGACAGTTCCTCCACGTCGAGACCCCACAGAAAACTGCCATGCATCATGCTGCCATGCACATGCCCCTCATGCATGAAAGCAGCCCTGTTTTGCACCCATCGAACAAAGCATCGTCAGCAACAACCATGAAAGGCCACGACTCGACGACGGAGCCACCGCAGCGACTCCACTACACAGACCATGCATGACCGCGAGAACCACCAGGGCACGCCGCCAGCCACCACAGAAGACATCGGCAGTGGCTCTTTGGCCGTATACTTCTACTGCCGTCACCAACCACTTCAAGGGACATCTGAGCACCACCCACGGTGACAGAAACTGCCGGCCGTCCTAGTCCCGTCGCACCCACTCCCTTCCGGGTAGCCTACCGCCGTCCGCCACCCTCACCTCACTCTTTTCCTCTCAGTAAACATCACACTCTCTCTCTCTCTCGGTTGCACTGCCGCAGTTCACTTCCTTCGGCGTCGCACCACCTCAGACGAGCCCCCAGTCATGCCGCCGTGATCCCCGCCAGCAACCCAGAACCGCCGCACGTCAGCCTCTCTCTCGGTGAGTCCTCTGCCTCGCACGCGTCTCCCGTTGCCTCTGTTTCTCTACATAACGTATTAGTTGCTTTTTAGGTTTATTTCACTCAGTGCAAGTGTTTAAAGGAGATTACTTTTCTACCCTTTGTAACCCCTTCCCATAGTATCTTCAGTGTTTTTAAGTACGATTACATTTATAACTTATTGTTTAAGTGTATGTTAATTTATGAATATTAATATGTCATTGTATTGAAGTTGAGTTTATTTTATTAAATAAATATATTAGTCATGAGCTCATTTTACAAGAAAGTGTTTAAAGAATTGGAAATATATTTTTAAAGTATACTTTTAAGTCTAATATTTTAGTTAATATTTCCTTTATCAATTTAGTAAGATTTTAATAAAATTATTATGTTAAGAAGTAAAACTTAGTTAAGAATTTAAGTTTTATGAATTATTTTAAAATAGCTCGAGTATTCCACTATATTATAGATTAATATTTTAGTAATTTAAATATTATGATTTATTGATTAAAGGGTTAAACAAAAGATTTGTTTGACTACCTATTAGATTGTGAATTTGATTTAGTAGGATATTAGTACATATTGTTTCCAAACAGATTTAGTGATAGTTATTATTGCGTATAGGTGTCGAGTTACGAAGTGATATTCAGGAAGAAGCACAACGAGGTAAGTAATTTGATCATAAATTAGGATCATCACAATTAGCTTATATGTATGTATTATTCAAGCCAGTTCATTGACAGCCATTATTTATAAACCGCTCATATCATATGCAAACATGTCATCCAGCATAGCATACGATCATGTCATTCCGCATCATGTTTCAGATTTAGAAATTATAATTATGTATGTATTATGTCATGCATCTCATGTGTATAAGACACGTAAGCCATCTTAATTTCAAGTGCAAGATAAGATCAGATCAGTTAATAAGATGGCCATTCAGATGCATGGTACCAATGCAGTTCAGTTCAATTCAGGGTGGTGTGCAAGCCATGAACTTAGTCGTGGTCCACCATAGTATGCTAGAATACTATCAGCTGTTCCCCTTGCTGCAGCGGGATGCGGGGCCGGTGCACAACCTTGCACACAGGGTTAAGTGTGTTGGCCAGTCAGATAAATCAGTTAAATCAGATAAATCAGTCAGATCAGTCAGTTAAAACAGTCATACATAGCATAAGCATCAGTATGAACAGTCATGAATTTTAAGCTCAGCATGAAAGTTTTTATGAAAATCTTATGTTTATTACGTTTACGTTGTGATTGATTTCTTGCTGAGTCTTCGACTCATTTTAGTTTGTTTTCATTTTTTTTTAACCACCCAGGTGGAGATGATGATTACGAGCAGGCAGGCCAGGAGTAGAATGAACATTTATTTTAAGTTCAGACTTTCTAAAATAAAACATGTTTTTATGACATGAATTTATTCAGTTTATTTCATTAATGTTTTGGAAGACAGTTTTATTAGACGTTTTTCCGTTTAATAAATTTCAGTTTTTTTCAATTATGAAATTATGGGATCTATTGTCGGGTTTATTTTATGAAAAACACGTGACACACCTAGCTTACGGGAAGGGAGTGTTACAGTTCCCTTGCAAATATAGGTGTTCAAGCTCTGGTAGATTCAAGCAAACAGGTAAAGGTCCTGTAAATAAGTTATGGGAAAGGTCTAAAGTACTTTTCGCACTTAGTTTGCATGGGATTTGACCATAAAAACTATTGTTAGCCATGGGAAGAGTCTCGAAGTATGTAATGTTTCCGAACACTTTGGGGATCGTACCTGAGATGTCGTTGTGGCTGATATCTAAATAATTTAAGTAACAATTCCTTGAATTATGCACCGGTAGAATACTGGTGAATTGATTTCCACTCATTTGCAAAGTCGATGTTGACTTCAATTGCTCTAATAAGATTTCGCCATGAAAGTTATTATAACCAAGGTTCAAATCCGTCACCTCTGACGCATTGCTAGCCAATTCTCTTGGGATTTCAACCGAGAATTCATTGAAGGACAAATCTATGGCTTCCAAAATAGTCATGTCACCAATTGAGAAAGGAAGATTACCTTCAAAATAATTATGGGAAAGATTTAGATGGTTTAAATTTGGACACATCTTCCCAATCTTTTCTTGAAGTTTTCCCTCCATGTGATTGTTCGAGACATCCATCCTAGAAATATAAGTGTGCTGCTGTAGTGGGAAATGTAAATGACCCACAAAGAAATTATCCCGAAGATCCAGGCCTTTTAATCTCGTATTGTTTGCAACCAACCAATTCGGCAAGCTTCCTGTCAACTTATTATAAGAGAGATCAAATACTTCCAACTCATGCTGGTTGAGGAGAACTGTAGGAATATTGCTGGCAAGCTTGTTCAAGCTAGAATTAGTCATTTGAAGAATATTAATGTTTTAGAGCTTAGGAAACCACATGAAAGATTCAGACCATTGGACACCAATACTTGAACAATTCATACCTTTCCCATTTCCTCGTCTTCCCAAATCCTGATTATTTGCAAGACCAAGTGTCGTAAGGGAGGTAAGCCTACTCAGAGATGGTAAGATGCTGTCATCGAAGTCATTTTCATCGAGGATCAATGTCTCCAAGTTTTTCAGTACCACCCGGCCTTTTGAAACCTGCAAGAAAATTATTGGAAGATCAATAACACAAAATGCAACTTTATCAAGAAAATTATTTGAATTTGCTCTTCAAAGTTTTCACTTCTAGCATCAATGTTTTCTAACCCACTATTAAAGGGCTCCTGATCTTCCTTCTCCAATTAAAATAGCACTTGCCTTGATTTGGCAGGGTACCATTGAACCCATACGTTGCTTATATCCAGTGTGTTCTAGTTTCTCAACCCAACTAATGCTGCATTCCAAATTAAAGACAGAGAAAAATAAGTTGGAAATATATCTGTCCAATAATGTGTAGTACTAGAAAAGGTATGAAATTGTAAATGCCCTCATTTGATAATATAAGATATAAGAGACTTACCTTGGGCTGGAAAGTGACCAACCAGCCCATTCCAAGTAAGATTTAAAGTCTTGAGCGAAGTGATAGCACCTAAAGATTGTAGTATACTATGGTTTGCAAAGAAGTTATGACCAACGTTTAAACTTTCCAGATTTCTTAAGCTTGAGAACTTTCCCAATCCTGCAAAGCATTTTAACAACAACTAATAATAATAAGTGTATGCATTGAATAAAGAAATAATTACTTTATATATCTGAGTGGCTTTAAACTCTTTGAATTAGTTTACCACTCTGTTTTAAATGGATGCCATTTTTATAAAATACTAATACAAAATTGTTAAAGAGGTTTTCATAAAACTTGAATTCAAAACAGAAATCTAATTGGTGTTTAGAATTTTTATTTGAACCCCAAATTTCTGAGGAGAGATACCAACAAATCAGAAAAGGATCAAAGGGTATAACAATAGGATTAAGATTTTTTATAAGATTTTTATTAGAATACTAAATATTAATGTAGAATTCACGTGCTATGTACATATATGTATTGTAATGAAAATCTGGTGTTGAAGATGTGTCAAGTTTTTAAAAGTGGTGTATACGACATTGCCGTTTTTACTTTCTTTGCATCATGGTAATGACACTTTTGTAAAATTTGATTTATGACAAACTTATAAATATTTGATTTGTATATAAAGGCAAGTGTGCCTTCGTGAAAAGCAGAGAGTACAATTTCACTTTACCAAAAGTTTGAAGCCACGATCCTAGAGAGAAACGGAAGGGCTTTTCCAAACCCTAGTTTTATTAATATCAAATTAGAGCTTTAGGAGATGATTATTGACAGATTTATTTCTTTCCATACATGCACCGAATCAAGACTCACACAATTTTTGTAATTAGATTATTTTTAGGACTCAATCAAATTAGTCCACTTTCCTTGTATATCTCTTTCCTTAGCTAGTTCATTGTACATCTATTTATTTGAAAAGCTTAATACGAAACACACAATTTTCAGTCCAATATTTATCTCCATTTTTCCTTTTAACATAATATCAGAGCCAGGATATCACAAAAAATGCGATTAAAACGAGAATCACTTTTAAATCTGAGGCTTACACCCATTTAATGCACTTCTTCACTCTTGTTACTATCAGTTTAACACCACCGTCAAAATTATTAGAACTGATAATGGACAATAATTTTTTTCCCATCAATTTCAAAGATACCTGCACACACACGCATCATTTATGAACATACCTGTGTTGAAACTCCCCAACAAAATGGCGTTGAGGAGCGTAAACACCGGTACCTTCAAAATGTTGCCTGCAGTCTTCGTTTTGAAGCACACTTACCTCTATCTTTTTGGGGTGATTGTGTCCTCACCGCAGCCTATCTCATCAACCGTACTCCTAGCCGCACTCTCCAAAATAAATCCCTTTTTGAAATTTTGTTCAGTAAAACTCCCAACTATGATCATTTTTGTGTATTCGGTTGTCTTTGTTATGCTCAAACTCTCAGCGCTCATCGCGACAAGTTTTCACCCCGTGCCACTAAATGTGTCTTCCTTGGCTATCCAAGCACACATAAAGCCTACAAGCTATACAACCTCCAGACTTAATTCTACTCCCAAGATGTCACCTTCCATGAACAAACATTCCCTTTCCAAGATCTTCATGACACTCCATCTCTTTCAGCTCCTATTATTCCTCTTCTCGCCCCTCAACCTATTATATCTCTTGACTCTCTTGTCTCTTCTGACTCTCTTGTCTCTTCTGACTCTCATGTCCCACCTGATTCTCCGTCACCCACGACTTTGCCCAACCCCTCTCCATCAGCTCCTCGCCTTCGCCACACTATTACTCGACCTGCCTACCTTCAAGACTATATTTGTCCCACCTTACATGCAGAGCCCACGACATCTACACCTGCTTCATTGGCTTCAGGTACTGCTCATCCTTTATCTTCTTTTATTTCATATTCTTGTTTTTCTCCCTCACATATTACTTATTTGAATGCTCTTACATCTTGTACTGAACCCTCTTGCTATACTGATGCTATCCGCCACTCACACTAGTGCGAGGCCATGACTGTTGACCTTCGCGCTTTAGAGGATAATTCCACCTGGACTCTTAAGCCTCTTCCTCCTGGTAAGAAACCCATTGGGTGCAAATGGATTTTCAAAACCAAACTCAAAGCCGACGGATCCATCGAGAGGTACAAAGCTCGGCTTGTTGCCAAATGATACACTCAGGTTGAAGGCCTTGATTACCATGAGACTTTTGCTCCAGTCGCCAAAATGACCATGGTTCGCTGCTTATTGGCAGTTGGAGCTACCAAAAATTGGATTATTCATCAACTCGACGTCAACATTGCTTTTTTGCATGGCGATCTCGATGAAGAAGTCTACATGACCCTACCACTTGGATATTGTCCTAAGGGGGAGACCCGCGTCTGTCGCCTCAGAAAATCCCTCTATGGCCTCAACCAAGCCTCCCGGAACTGGTTTTTTAAACTAACCTCTGTGCTTCTTGATGCAGGTTTTCATTCATCTCAGACATATCATTCTTTGTTCACTCTCACCACTTCCACCAGCATCGTTTTTGTTCTTGTTTACGTTGATGACATCTTAGTAGCTGGTAACGACCTCTCTTAGATTGAGATTTTCAAGAAGATTCTCTCCACTCATTTCAAGACAAAGGACCTCGGTTCCCTGAAGTACTTTCTTGGACTCGAAGTTGCTCGCTCTCCCACAGGCATATTTCTTAATCAGTGTAAATATGCCCTCGACATCCTTTCTGACAGTGGACAACTTGGTGTACAGACTGCTCATTTTCCTATGGAACAACATTTGAAGCTTACTACTCAAGATGATGATCTCCTTCCTGATCCTGGCCTTTACCATCACCTTGTTGGTCGTCTCATCTATCTGAACATCACCAGACCAGACATTGTTTATGCCGTCAACATACTCAGTCAATTCATGCATGCTCCTCGGGTTCCCCACATGACTGCTGCTACCAGAGTTCTCCGCTACCTCAAAGGCTGTCCCGGCCAAGGTATCTTTTTCCCTTCATCTAACAGTACACATATTTCGGCCTGTACAGATTCTGATTGGGCCAGCTGCCCCATCACCCGCCACTCCACCACTGGCTACTTTATTCAGTTAGGCACCAGTCCGATCTCATGGCGCATCAAGAAACAGAGTACAGTTTCTCGTTCTTCTGCTAAAGCTGAATATTGAGCTATGACCGTCACAACCTGTGAACTCACTTGGTTAAAACAACTTCTCACTGATCTTGGTGTCTCTCATCCCGAGCCTTTTACTTTACATTGTGACAATCAATCTGCACTGTATATCGCACCATGAGCGTACCAAACACATTGAGATTGATTGCCATATCATTCGTGACAAAATCCGCTCAGGCCTCCTTAAAACTGTCCACACTTCTTCACAAGAGCAAATTACAGATATTTTCACCAAAGCTTTGGGGCAGGAGCTTTTCATCATTTTTCGTGCAAGTTGGGCATTACTGACCTCCATGCGCCAACTTAAGGGGGAATATTGACAGATTTATTTCTTTCCATACATGCACCGAATCAAGACTCGCACAATTTTTGTAATTAGCTTATTTTTAGGACTCAATCAAGTTAGTCCACTTTCCTTGTATATATCTTTCCTTAGCTAGTTCATTGTACATCTATTTATTTGAAAAGCTTAATACGAAACACACAATTTTCAGTCCAATATTTCTCTCCATTTTTCCTTTTAACAATGATCAAGTGTGTTTTATGGTATGGTTTCGTTAGAGGATAATACGAGGAAGCCAATCTATATTTTGTGTTGTGATTAATGGTTGAAAGTGATGGTAAACTTAAGTTTCGATGCATTATTCAATTATAAAGACTCTTAGACTGTTCATGTCGTGGATGAAGACCATTAGGGTCGAACCACGTATTTTCTTATGTTGATTTCGCATTTCTTTTATTATTCTTGCTTTTATTTTTGATTTTGCATGAGTATATACTAAGATTTCGGGTTTCTAACTTGTTTAAATAGAAAACTAAACCGATCACGTTAATCATATATTTTCTTGGGAATTGGTTGTCTGCTGTTCAATATTAATTGCATATTACAACCAGTTACGTTAATTTGACTTTTTAAGTATTTTTTTGTGAGAGGGCTGAAATTATAACAGAATATATTTAGAAACTACTCATCCCTCACAACATACCTCGCTACAACAGAAATTAGTTTTTGTGATGGTTTGTAAATTGTGACAGTGTCCAAACCGTCACAAAAGCATTTTCTGTGACGGTTTATGAAAACTGTCATTGAAGGTAGATGAGAAATACAATACGTTCGAATGTATACATATTCACGCTAGAACTTTCTCTGGACATTTGAAAGTGGAGGCTATTTACATGCAAATGTGAAAATTTTTTATGCCAACATTTGCACGTTGTTGATTCTCATGTGCGAACGTTAATTGATTTAATATTAAAGTTGGATATTTCTAATTGAAAAAAGATTGAGAATTGAAATTAAAAAATAGTAGATCTATTAAATAATATTGTTCATTGCATATGATAAAAATAAAGTACAAAATACTCAGAACGTGTTAGTTACATATTTATTAAAATCATCAGTCTATGCGTTGATGTTTGCGTTTAGGATATCTATCCGATGGAGAGCATCAGTGACCAAATCTCCAACACTTTGTTCTACTGACGTGACATTTCGGTCGATGTGTGCAGTAATATCTGAGACTATTGCACTAACCCAAGTAGGTAGCGCATCTCTTATAGATGTACCCGTCGACGGCTAACTAGTATCCCAACACCAGGCTCAGACTAGGTCAGAGGAACAAGATCTGATATAGGGTTAGGCTGACGTCGAGCATGGCCCCTCCCCTGTCTAATGCTCCGACTGTGTGTGGTCATGTCGATGGGGCTCATCTGGTCACTCATCCAGTCCTCCACCTTTGGTTGCATAACCCAGGCCAGTAATAGCTTGGTAATGAGGACTCCATATGGGAGGTTGTCCGTGGAGACGACACTCACCTCATAATGGATCCTCTAAAAAATACAAAATGGCAAGTCGATGGAGTCTCCATATGCCACTCGTATATGAAACTGTGCGCGAGTCTGGCTTAATGTGGCCTTATGACCCATAGGATCCACATTTGTTGCAACAATATGATGCAATATGTGAAAAAAATGAAGGAGTTGTACTTGGCTGAAGGAGTTCTTCCTGTCGATCCAATCTCGGTCACTCTTAGTAAGGATGTAGAAATCCTCATCTCAGTCGCCATCCTCTTCTGACCGGTCAACTAGGCCATTAGATAATGCAGAAGTGCCTACATCTGCATCTACTCAGGATCCATCCATAGGTTGAGTATCTCCTACAATCAATATCTCAGCTACGCGATGGATCCTCAGAAGTTCAGCGATGACATTCGTAAAGACCTCGAATTGAACACCGCGTACTGTCATGGTGTGAGAGGATGCATCTTTAGGCATGGAGCACATCGCTACATCGCTATACAAGAGACTCATCCAGCCTCTTGTAACGAACACGTCTCGAACACTCTTTTGCTCTCATATGAGTTCGTGAAAGTGGTTGATCATGACTTCTCATTCAGACATCACTATTCGAGCCCCGATTCGAGATGTGTCCTCACTTGTTCCTTCTCTCCCCATTTTCATAGTCGTCAGAAGATGAGTTATATCCTGAAAGAAAGAAAAAAAATTAAGCAATATTAATATTATGATGCATATTATGTACTATAATCTAAATTATTTCGAGAACACATTCGAACATAACATATCATGTTCGGACGTTAAGCATAAACGTGCGAACATTTTGATTGTTACGTTCACATGTTAAATTCCTCAATAGTATCATTCCAACGTAAGATAAGTTATGTTCAAACGTGATGGCTTAAACACACGTTCGAACATACAAAACATATCACATTTGCACGTGAGCAAGCTCTTGAACAAATTTAATAATACATTCGAACATACATAATTATTAGTTCAAACGTATATTTGGTTTATGGCAACATAAAGGTTTTATATTCGAATGAATTTTAAATAACATTCACATGTATGTACCGATCAAGAATTTGAACAATCATACGTGCGAACGTTACAAATGTTCGTTCGAATATAAAATATACATTTGCACGTACTGTAGCACATGCACACGTTATATGATTAACGTGCGAACGCGTCTATCGTCTTCCTCATTTGGTATGTATAACATTTGAACAAGAGAATCTAGCCCTCGAACGTTACGAGACAGTGGTTGAGTCAACTCAGTCATTCATTAACACTTCAAACACAACGAAAGTGGCCAAAAGCCACCATAGAAATTAAGTATAAACTTCAAGAAAGTTTTCTATGGTGGTCGTTTGGCCATTGCCAACCCGTGGTGGCCAAAAACTAAGATGAATGTCCAACCACCAATGGGTTTTGGGAACCACCGAAACCTCCATTAAATATATATAAAAAAAATCTACCCAAAGGTTAAAAAGGGATGCTACCATTTTTGTAACGTTTGTGGTGGAGTTTGACGGCAGCGGTGACGGTGCAAGCGGCAGTATGCGACATAGGCTACGAATGGATTTTTGAGAGAAACATGAGTTGTGTCGTTTTGCATTCAGACTTAAACCTTAATACCCTTAACGTTTGAACGTATAACTATTAACGTGCGAACATTAAGTGATGAGAGATAAATTCATCATAATGTTTCAATTATAACGTGCCAACGTTCAATTACTTAATTCTCGTTACATCTGAACGTTATGTTAGTATGTGTGAACACTTGTCACTTAATACCAGATTCATGAGAACGTTATGTTGGTACATTCGAATGTCTCTAGAACAAATTTTTTATAATTCATACCAAATAATATATTATATATACACTATATTTATGCACTATGCACTAGTATATATAGTATATATATTAGTCTAGTATTGTTAATTAATATAATAAAGTGTAATTAACAACTAATTTTGTTGTCTAACATATTATATACTAATAATATTATGTACTAGTTTATAAGTTATACTAATACATAGGGCACTAGTATAGTATATATAGTATATATACTAGTCTAGTATTGTGAATTAGTTTAATAAAATGTAATTATAAACTAATGTTATGTACTTATAACATATTATAAGCTAATAATATATGCTATACTAAAAACATTATGTACTAGTATATAAGTTATATTAGTACATAGTGCACTAGGATAGTATATATACTATAATATACTAGCCTAGTGTTATTAATTAGTTTAATAAAGTGTAATTAACAAATAATGTTATATACTAACATATTATAAGCTAATAATATATGCCATACTAATAACATTATGTACTAGTACACAGTGTACTAGTATAGTATATATACTATACTTATTAATCTAGTGTTGTTAATTAGTTTAATCAACTAATTTTGTTGTCTAACATATTAATTCATGATAATAATATATGCTATACTAATAACACTATATACTAGTATATAAGTTATACTAGTACATAGTGCACTAGTATAGTATATATACTATATCTACTATTGTTATGTAATTAATAACATTCTAATTAACGATTAATGTTATGTACTAACATATTATAAGCAAATAATATATAAATATATATACCACTAGTGTTATATAAACCACTATTGTTGATATTTTTATATAAATATGTGTATCACATTCGAACATTTTGTATTGATGTACGAACGTCGAGTTACACGTGCGAACATGTTTAAAAATTTGGTGGGATCTTTTCCCGTGTTATTTGTAAGAGAAACTGATATATTTACGTTAGAACGTGTATGCGTAGGCATGGAAACGTAACACCTAGATGTGCGAATGTGAATGGAAAAATGGCGGGATCTTTCCCATGTGAATTATGGGTCACCTCACCTGTGAAATCATCAACAAAACATGCAGACGTTTTGAATTATACGTTCAAACTTAATCTGCGTGATTTGTGCTTCTTGTGGGGATTATTAACGTAACATTCGCATGTGAACTATTGTACATTCGAACGTTTGTGGGTGTTAAAATTGGTGATTCTTTTAGCGGGAACCAAAAGTTCACGTATCTTGTGACGTTCGAACTGAACTGTATTTT
This sequence comes from Juglans nigra, assembly GCA_002916485.2. Taxonomy (NCBI): domain Eukaryota; kingdom Viridiplantae; phylum Streptophyta; class Magnoliopsida; order Fagales; family Juglandaceae; genus Juglans; species Juglans nigra. The sequence continues at coordinate 5,626,937 of CM036126.1, forward strand.
GATGCAGCGACTTTTCATTTAAAATGTCGCTGCAATAGCTTGAGGATGCCTTTAATACGCTGTCGCTGCAAGTCTGGGGCGTTTTAATCGCATGGGTTGAAGGCAATTCATCCATTTGCCTTCAACCTGTTCCATCCTCTTGGAGATTACAGGGAGAGAGAGCTAGAGTGAGTAAGAGTTAGAGAGAAAAGAGCTTAATATTGTGAGGTTAGTATTATATTTTTTATTTATTTATTTTGAATTATGTTGTGATTTTTCTATGTATTATTTAATTTGTACTAACTACTATTGTGTTTTTGTTTGAAGGATTATTTGTTGGAGATTTTTGAAGCTTGGCACTTGTAAAAGGAAATTGCTAGGTATATTTCTAAATTTTGTTAGAATATTGCAGTGAAAATGTGAGTATGTAAGTATGTGAAAATGTGAGTATGTGAATATGTTTGGATATTGTGAATATGTAGGATGATAATTGAATGTGAATATATTTGGATATTGTGAATATGTTGTTAGATAATTTATTGTGAATATATGAATATATTGTGAATATGTATGTTGTGAATTTAATAAGAATATGTTGTGAATACATTGTGAATGTATTGGTATTTAATTGAAAATATGTTGTGAATGAAGGAGATACAATTACGTAAATAATAGCTTTAACAAATACTATATTGCACAAAGATGCTAGATTATACTATAGAATAACTAATAAAAAATAAATGATTAATAAATAAATAAATAACATATATAAATTAAGATATTAGATATTATACAAAAAAAGTACTAAGTAATAAATATCATACTTAGTAATAAAAACCAAATGATATTTTTTAATAAATAATAGCTTTAACTTGAATTTAATTTATATATACTAATATAAATAAATTAATAAGATATTATACAAAAAACTAATTCATGATAACATACTTATTAAATAAAACAAATAAGATAAAAGAGTACCAAGTAAGAAATAACATACTTAGTAAATAACTAATAAAAAAACAAATGATATTTAAAAAAAGATAATACATTTAACTTGAATTTAATTTATATATACTAATATAAATTAATTAATAAGATATTATACAAAAAGCTAATTCACGATAGCATACTTATTAAATAAAACAAATAAGATAAAAGAGTACTAAGTAAGAAATAACATACTTAGGAAATAACTAATAAAAAACAAATGATATTTTAAAACAAAATAATTGCTTTAACTTTAATTTAATTTAAATATACTAATATAAATTAATGAATAAGATATTATACAAAAAGCTAATTCATGATAACATATTTATTAAATAAAACAAAAAGCATAAAAAAGTACTAAGGAAGAAATATCATACTTAGTAAATAACTCTCGATATAGCTTGTGTGTCGTATATATGTATATGTTATTTGTTAGATTTTGTGACATTGCATAAATAACTTTAGACCCGTTTGGGAATTAGTGTACACTCATGTATTCACTAATTCTTGATTTGTCCAGTGTGAATAGTTTGAGATTATATTATCTATATTGCACATTTTTGTTACTCATACTTTACACGTTTAATATGAAATTTCGGTATCTTCAACATTTGTTCTACGGGTATACTGTTCACAGGGTGAGAATATTTCTTTGTGAATATGTATATACTCGGAGAACTATGGGGATATGCTGTTGAAATTTCTACTGACGAGGAAAGTAGAAGAGTGACAAAATTTGTGCAATATGGATGATATAATCTCAAATGGGATAATGCAATATCGCTTGCCTCCTATGCCGGCACACTAGTCTGAGCTTATGCCCAATTTTATGTGCGATCATGGAGAGATGTTCCGAATGAGGTGAAGGATCACACTCGGAGTCATGTACTGGTGAGTTTATATAACATAAATGTTTTTAGAGATGTTTTGGTTTTATATTTTTGACACAATTAACTTCTTAGGATGAATTTGACCTCAATTTTGGTCATAGCAAGAATGTGTAAACTTTGAATGAGTTGATGGCTACATTATTTCGGTGTCACAATGGACGATGCTATAACCATTTCAAGAAGTTCGAAACATTGAAAGAGGCAGTTCAGTCTCCTTTTCGAAAGTTTAGATTAATTATCAGGTATTCTAGATTTACATCTATATTGGTTTAGTATATTATATTTAACAATGTTAATTTCTTCTACAGCACTTGAGTTCTATTAGTGTACAGAATAGAACGGCTTTGACAATCCACCATTGCGTCGGCTCAAGATCATTCCAATGTCTTGCTGATTAAATAATAATTGATAACTTATTAATTCTCACTCATTTTTATCATATTCTTTAATTTGAGTACCAACATTATTTTTTAAATTTACTTATGTGGCTTTGTCAGAAACGTGATGATCCTCAAAATTTCTCCCTTTTTCATGTCCTGCTACTCACACTGATGAGCACAATGAGTGGGTTGAACTTGACGCTAAAGATAATTATGTAAGTGATGTTATTTTCTATGAATAAATTATGCAACATGTGAATTCATATTATGTTTGATTCCTCATTTCTTTTAATATGTGAGCTTTATTATCATATTTTTCTTGTAATTCTAGGATAAAATGGTTGAGATCCAATCAAACTTTGAGGAATCCTCTCCTAGTGACATAGATATATTCACGCAAGTGTTCGTGTAACGCCCCAAACCCGGGTGGCTTGGAGAATTACTACCTGTCACTCATAAACACGTCTCCCAACACATCCAAAGAATAATCTCCAAAAAACTTTATAAATGAAATCAATCTCATATCTTCTCAATAATCTTACTACAAACTCCACACAATCTTAGATGCAATAATAAAAAAAAAAAAAAAAAAACAAAACTTATCAAAGGAGTCCACAATCTCCCGGTAATAGTAACATACCAAACTGATAAAACCATAGGTCCTACTAAACCTGAAAATATAATTAAAACTCAAAGACATTAAAAATTAAGAATATCAGAAGTCCTTCTTCTAACCACATTTCCTCAACTTAAACACGTTCACCAATCTAATCCAGGTCCTCATTTGGATTCTCCATATCATCTGAAAAATGTTATCATGATAGAGGGTGAGTTATCACAACTCAGTAAGCAGAAATCATATGCTAGCGTGCAAACATGAGCATTTACAAAGAATAGCATGCAGAACAAAATATTTACTAGAGTTATCATGCAGAACAGAACATATTTTTCAAGAGTAACAGAGCGATGGTTTTAAGACAAGTAAAAACCCATAGTGCTTTGGCATAACAAAAACTGAGTATCCTCATCAGATCAAAACAGAGCATCAAACAGAGCAGAGACCATGTTTCACCCCCGTGGTAGGGTTGTGCTAACCCCGGTGGCCAAACCAGGCAGAGACAAAGGTGAATCTTTCCTTTATTCTTCTCGGAGCCCCGAGTGTGCACACAGGAAAGACCATAATAAAACTACTTTATTTCCAAAGTGGGTGCACTCAGAGACAGAGAAGTTGGTACCAACCCAAACAGAGCAGAGCATAACAAAGCAGAGCAGAGCAAAGCAGAGACAGAGTCAGATACGAAAACCAGTACACCATGCCAAAGGTTTTCAGATGTTATATCAAAAAAATACAGAGTATCAAAACAGAATCAGACAGTTTACACACACTGAACACAAAAGCCAGAATATCTTTTCAAATAAATGCACAACTTTTCATATTCTCAATATCGCTCATTTTTTTCAGATTTCAGAAATCACATGATAGAATTTAGCTCATATCTACACAATGCATGTCAGAACATATTTTTCTCTTTTTCGTACAGATTTCATGAGTATGCAAATAAACGACCGAGGTTGGTTTTTTTGTTTTTTTCCCAAGTTCTCATTTCACCACAAAAAATATACAAAGTTTTCAGAAAATCAACCTCAGTCTCAAATAATTCGTGTAAGGCCTAGCATAGGAACCCCGCTTACCTGACTCCTGCAACGTATTATCTATACCTTGAAATTGACCTCCATCAATCTCGTCGCCTATTCATAAAAAAAATATATAAACTAAGTATTAAAAGAAAATAACACAACCTCCATCTAAATAATTAAAACCCACAATTCCAAACCATATTATAGCAAAAATAGCTTACTAAGTCAACCAAGTAATAATCTGGACAGCCCTAAATTCAATCCAAAATATCATATACTAATCTTAATATTTACTAAAACATCCTCCAAAGTCAACGTCCAACACCAATAATAAAAAATTCTAAGACCATTTTAATACAAAGTGTTGGCTTACTCACTTAAATGACCAAGAACTAGGAATCACAAGCCACGGAAGCCCAAGAACTGACGAAATGCAAACTCAACTCACGGCAACAAAAAGCTGCAGAAATGAGAATAAAATCAAAATAAATTTGAAGAAGAAACTGCATGAGTACGCTACAACAATAAGAAATTCTAGCAAAGGCTTCAATGCCTACCCGAAACACACCAACCCGAAAAACTCCCACGCACAGCAACTAGAAAATCACAAAATGCTACTCAAACTCACGGCAAGGACCAAAAACTGCAGAAACGAAATGGAGAGAGGATCGGCTGAGAGGATGCATTAAAATAGAGTCTTGTTGCAGAACAAAAAAATGGAAGGAGAAGAGGTTATACCTGAAGACGAAATCTTGAACAAGAGGAAGAGAACCAACGGAAAAGCTGGAGAGATGCGAGAGGGAACCCTATGCTCTGCTGCAAAGTGAGGGATTGATTTAAGTGAAAACTGAATTGGGGAGTTATGGGTATGAGTTTCGGAAGCCACAAAATAACGCCAACAACAAGGAATAAAAATGAAACCGAAGAAAAAAAAAAGAGAATGGAGAGACGTGCGAGAGAGAGAGGTGCGGAAGAAACTGAAATTGAAGCAGAGAAATGCGGAAAGAAAGGAGAGAAAGAAACAGAAGTTGAAGAAGAAACACTCACCTCCAAAAACAACGTCGTTCGGGACTCATACTAAACACTAAAATGGCTAGGCCATTCACGCCATGATCCGGGCCTCGCAACGCCTGGGCTTTACAGTTCGGGACCAAATCTGGTTGGGTAAGAGGTTTGGAACATTCTTTCAAGCGTGTCGGTTCATCTTTCAAGACCTTAACTTTGGAAGTTAACAATCTTACTAAAGATTTAGATGCAACACCCCAAACAATTGAGCAAATGAAGTCGAGACAGTAGGAGTTAGAGTCTCTCTTATCGCAACAGTCTAATTTAGATACGCGTTTGTAGGAGCAACAAAGAGACCACGATGAGAGAATACGCATTGAAGTTTATTAGCAAGTGCAGAGGGAGATGATGGTCCAGATGGAATGTGTTATGTCAATTCAGCAAGATCGCAATGGGTGAGAAAAGAAGAAGAAATGATCAATATATTATTATCATTATCATTATTAGAAACTTTTATTGTCTATTCTTGCAGCTCTATAAGACATTATTAGTTATTACATTTATGGTGAAATATGAAACAATTTGTATGCTTTTTAATTTTATAAAATTACTATTTATGATCATAATGTTTGCACATAAAGAACAAACATTCGAACATTGATTCACGTTTGAATTTGAACAAAATACCAGAGAATTTGAACAAAACGTTCGAACGTAAGACACTACGATCACATGTTTTAACGCACAAACAATCTAAAAGTTTGAATGATGAGAAATGATACTTGCGAACAACAAACGAACATCTGAACGTTAAAAAATTTACGTTCAAACTCTTCTCATTTAACATCCGAATGTTACATTCAAACGTCTTTGAGTTAACGTTCGAATGTAAATATCATATGCGAAGCAAAAACAACGAACGTCAACTTTTTTACCCGTGAATGTTAATCAGTCGGGTTAACGTTCGAATGCCAGTTTATACGTGCAAACGTTACTTTCTGTGATGATTTTTAATTATCATGTTCAAATGTTACATCTCACAGAAGACTTCCAATGGTCACAAAAAACTTTTTGTGATAGTTGAACGAAAGCGTCACACAAAAGTTTTTGTGACGGTTTCGTCGGCTAGCAAAATCAAATTCTGTTGTAGTGCCTTCATCTACTATCCATCCCTTAATCACATTAAGGGATAAATCAAGACTTCTTAACTCCTTGAAAGGCTCGAATAGAGACATGTTTACTGACCATATCTCAGCAACAGTTTTTGGTGTGTAGTAATATGGCTTATCGAGGGACAATTTTAAATTGTCAAGGGATAGTTCTATCACATGACCTGTTGTGGAGTTGCACATGACCCGCTCCCAATTGCAACACTCACTCTTTGAGTCATCTTTGACATAAGAAGGAAGAAGATGATCTGAAGAAGTGTAAGCGTTGGACATAAGAAATGACTTGAATTGAAGCATACAAATTCTCTCTTCCTCCAAGCAACCCTTGTGCTCACGAATTTGAACAAAAACCAGTAAAACCCACAGCAAAACTTTCATTGAGAAATAATATTGTAAGACTCCCATCTTTGTTTCTTTCTAAAACTTGCTTGCTTGGCAGTGGTGCTAGTATTGTGGGTTTCACAGTTGAAGGATTTTAAAACGGAAATTGAATATGGGGCTTTGAATGTTGAGTGGCTGAAATTTACTTAAATGTTGACTTGGAGTATAAAATACCAAATCTTACTCATGCTATAGAGACATGACGAGGCCAATGCCTTAATTTCAGCGTTTAGATATAGATGAATTTTATGCATCAACTACTAGTTACTTTCACACTCCACAGTTATAGTTTTTTTTTATAGGGTGTGGGGATATTTCTAATTCAAACACCACATCAACAGACTTACACAAGTCAAATTCAAACACCACATCAACAGTTACTTATATTCCAAATCATGTCTTGTAACAAATTGCACCAACATGAGGGACGAAATCAAGATTATAAGTGAGATACTTATTGATTGATTATCATTCATATGCAGAGTTTTATGGAATTCCACAACAAAAATTTAGATATTTTAAATTTGGAAGAAACTTGCCAATGTTTTCTTGAAGTTTCCATCCAAGTAATTGTATGAGACATCCATCCACTACTATTGGTCACGAAGAAATTCCAAAATGTTGCCAGTGAACTTGTTCAAACTAAAGTTAGACAGCTCAATGATCTTTAGCTAAAACAAAGGGTTCCAATCCACGGGATCTTAGGATTTATATTTCAACTTTATTGTTTTGTTTCTAGAGTTTAAGAACCTCAAGCTTAGTGCGATTGGCCAAGAAGTTAAACGACAATACCACAAACTGTGTTGATGACGTGCTTAATAGGCCTACCTTGGAAGGTCCACTTGCAAGCTATTCAGGAGTATTAAGGCCCCGAGTGGCCTAACAATTCCAGTACTTATCCTACTCTTTCTTTTTTGGCTATATGTATCCTGTTCAGAGGTTGATGTAGTTTCTCCTACTCCTAGTGACCTCCCTTTAGGGAATCATGTTGCAACATTTAATGCGGTAGCCCCTCTGGATTTTTGGATCAGCGTGGCCTGATACATAAACGTTCTTTGAGAGGGAAATTTGCCACATTTAATGCGATAACCCTTTCTAATTTTGAGATATAAGGTAGCATTCTTAATTCTTATCTGACTTGATCACTGACCCAACTAATCAGAGTATGTAGGTCGGATTTGAAGGTGCCCCTTCATTTTGTTGAGCCTCATCAAGTTGCAACTGAATGTTGTATTTGTTAATGTAAAAATGAGTGTATTGGCATATTCTTGTGAAAACCTTTGTAAAATTATATTGTAACAAGTGTTGAAGTGTGTCAAAGTGAAAAAGGGTCAAGTGAGCTCAACACGGCTCGAGCAAAGCAAATATAGGAAGTTCGCTCAACCTACGCTCGAGTGAAACTCAAACATATAGTTCATTCGACATGCGCTCGACACACTGCTCGAGCGAAGCTCATACAGAGAGTTTGCTCGACTTGCGCTCAAGCAGAAGGCAACCAGAGAGTTCGCTCGATAGACACTCGACACACGACTTTAGCAAAACTCATCCAGAGAGTTTGCTTGACATGCGCTCGACGTGGCACTCAAGCAAAGGTCATCTAGAGAGTTCGTTCAACATGGCGCTCGAGCGATGCTCATCTAGAGAGTTTGCTCGACATGTGCTTGACATGGCGCTGGGGCGGCTTCAGAAGTACAACGTGCGCTTGACTTGCTCTAGACACGTTGCTAGAGCCATTTTTCAAAAAACCTAATCTTTTTTAGGATTTGAGCGCCTCACTTCTTGGGAGGTATAAATAGAACATTTTGTTCTGCCCTTTGGTAGAGGTGAAGGAGCCAAAAACAGAGCCTCCTTCTAGTAGCTCTTGAGAGAAACTCTCCGCACATCCAAAGTTGAATCTCTTGGAAAATATACCTCCACCATATCACACTCAAAATCAAAGACAGTTGAGTCCAGTGGAGTGGATGTGTTCATTGTTCGAAAGGTTTCTGGAGCTGCTTTTCCAGCAGAGATCTAAAGGTTCTCGTTTGTGTCCATTGGAGTGGACGAGTTCATTGGCCAGAAGGTTTCCAGAGCTGTTGTTGCTACAGAGATCGAAAGGTTCTCAGTTAAGTCCATTGGAGTGGACGTGTTCATTGGCCAGAAGTTTTTCGGAGCTACTGTTGTTGCAGAGATCGAGAGGTTCTCGTGGGACACTCTAGAAAGGTCGAAGTTTTGGCACTACATGCATGTAGAGATTGAGTGGGTCACTCGTGGTGTTTCAAGCCAAGTTTAGCTACTGCAAAGGTTTTGTGAGTGTTTCTAAATTGGTGAATCCCTTTTCGTCTATTGACGACATGTGGAGTTTCCCTCTTTGGGTTAGACCGTCGCTCCTTTTGCTTTAACCTTTCGCATCTCTTTCGTACACATCACTTTTTCAATTTCTCTAGCATTTCTTACTTCGTCTGCCTCCTTTATCATTGGAACCTTTTTGTTCTGTCATCCTCATGGTTCCTCAAAATTCTTTCCAAGTTGGCGCCTAAGGCTTCTATGTTTGCCCCCTTGTAAGTCTCCAGATGGGTCCGACAGCATGAGCTCTACTTAGGTTGAGAGGTTCAAAGGAAGTCATTGGTCAGCAACTACTACTCCAACAAGCTTGGATTCGGTGAGGACCTGTATGGGATCCCAGACTTAGTTGACTTTATTCCTCCCGTACCGATCGTGGCACGGTCGACTCGGAGGGATTGTCCAGGCACATGGCCTTGTTTGTCAACATGTTTTCAATGGGGCTACGACTCTCTTTTTGTAACCCCATTCGTAAGGTCTTGGACTTCATGGGGTTGGCTCTGTCCCAATTTCTTTCTAATGCTTGGAGGATTTTGCTTTCCTGTTGTGTAGCATGGCACCTGATGTTAGAGCCCACTGGTGATGAGTACCTAGATTTTACAACTCACGAGTTCTTTTATACCCGGAACATCCTATCATTAGAGGGGAACCAATGCAACTTTTGTTCGTGGATGGGTTCTTGGGTGGCTCATTTGGAGCCTCACTTTTCCCACATTAAGGATTGGCACAAAAAGGTTTTCGTTGTATCTAGTTTTGGTTGGGACTATCTTATGAACGAAGCTAGTCATCATGAATTTCCAGTTCGAGCAATATGGGGCCGCGTTCCAAAAAATCATGATTTTTACCTTGTCCTTTCCAAGAGGGAGGATGGTCACTTAGATTTTGTCTATTAGTGGGTTTTGGAGAATCCTGGGATGACTTGGTTTGATGCGTTCCTTATCATGGAGAAGATAGACTGTTTGCTGGTTTCCTTGGACTGGTCATGGTTTTTCAGTTGCCCTGCCTTAGATGTAGAGGAAACTTCTCTGCCTCATGGTTAGAAGAGGCTTGTTGTTGTCCCTTTAGGTGAGGTTTACAGTAGGTTGTGCCTTGGACATGGTTAGGGTTAGAAAGCTCGCCCGAGTGCTATGGCACTCTCGATTCGGGTGAGGTTTGTGGTAGGTCGCATTGGCCATAGTTTGCTGATACCTAGGTGGTCCCACTTCACCTCATCTACATAGTCCCCCCTCCCATATGGAGCCCAAGGATAGGTTCAGGCTTCGTTGCCCAACATTGATAATTTGATAGAGATCCTTCGTAGAGTGGAGGACATTAACATGGTGTTAGGCCATGGTGCCTTTAACTCTAGTGATTATGATGAGCTTTAGGGCAGGCTGCTCGTCAATTGTGACACTACAGGTCAAAAGGGGGACTATGTTGCCTCGGTCGTGCATCCCATCCTTCCTATGCGTTCAAGTGCAGGCCCAATGCTCCCCTAGAGTTATGGCCATCTGGCAGAGATCTTTAAGCAGGGGGAGGAAGACATCCATATGTTGCTAGATCCTGAGTTTTTTTAGCCCATCTCAGGCGAAGTTCACAACCTACTTGCGAGGGTGTTGTTTGAGAGATTTGAGACTCTGCCAATAGTGTTGAGTGATCCTTCGAAGGTGTAGGGAGGTGGCAAGAAAGCACATTCCCCTCTTTCCGATCTAGTCTATGCCTCCCGGTGCGATGCCTGAGATGTTTCTCTAGGGTCCCGATCTTTTGAGCCTTGAGCCCGACTATGAAAACTAGTCGATCCCCCGTGTACATCCAATATAACGTTTCAATGTTATCTTCCATTGAGGAGACCCCTTTTCTCACATCCTCCCCAGTGAGGTCATGGGAGATATTGTTAGAAATATGAAAGGTCAGCCCATAATTGAGGCATGCATGGTTTCTACTTCGCTCCTTTCCTTGCTCTTCCATCGGGTAATCTAGGAGGGGTGAGCAGTCTTTGGCCTATTCTCAACGGTATGGAACAAGCTCTTCGGAACTATGAGGCCCTTCAGAGTCTACCCTACCAATTGAGGACTCTGAGGATCTAACTTTGCATCACACCATGGCTAGTCTTGATCGCTTCCTTTCCACAGTATGTCCCTTTACTTTCATAGCAAGTTCTTCTTATAGTATTATCTAATAGCCCTTTAGGCTTTGTAGTTACTCACTAGCAGCTTGGATCGTTGGCCACTAGGCTCGATTGGAGAGAGCTAGGCAAGTTGTTGAGGTGTACTAAAAAAATTTTTTGGAAAACTGTAAATGACTTATTACCAACCAATAAAAACCTATTCCAAAACAAGATTACTAAAAACTCAGTATATCCCATATGTGAAAGAGAAGAAGAGTCAACTTGTCATGCCTTGTGTAGCGGTGGTGCAACATCTGATACTTGGGCAGAAACACATAGTCTAGTATAGAAGTGGCCTTGCAATGAAGAAGACATGATAAATCTAAGGGAGAAGCTGGTGCAGAAATTGAAAAAGAAAGATTCACAACTCATTACATCTATTATTAGAAATATATGGTTAAGAAGGAATAAATTCATTTTTGAACAAAAAATTGATAGCCCTAGAACTTTTGTAAGTCAGAAAGTGGAAAATTTAGATGCTTTCCAAGAAGTTAAAACCAAGATGCTCTCAAAGCAAAAGAACAGAGAAATAACTAGAAGGGAAGTAAAATGGAAGAAGCCTAGAGATAATATGCTTAAAGTCAATTGGGATGCCAGTTTTAATTCAAAATAGAAAAAGATGGGTGTTGGTATTATTGTAAGAGAGTGGGAAGGGGAAATATTGGCCACTTTATGCATGAATAAAAATTATATTTGTCACCCAATCATAGCTAAAATGAATGCACTATGGAGAGCACTAGAACTCTATTATGAGTTGAATTTTTCAAATGTGATATTTGAAGGAGATGCTCAAGTTATTATTCAGGCTATAAACGGTAAGGAAGATCAAAATTGGCAATGGTTTGGACAGCTTGTTAAAGATAACAAGAAAATATTCCAAACTTCACCTAACATGGAAGTTACAACACACCATTAGAAAAGGCAATAGAGTTGCTCACAAATTGGCAGAATTAGCTTTAGATAATAATGAAAAAGTTGTATGGATGTAAAATGGTCATAGAAATTCTCAATTTGATTATTCAGGTGATTGATTATGGTAATAAAAAGCTTCACATGATTTAAAAAAAATATCAAATAGTACGATTAAATGACATGACATGATCCAAGGTGGAGATATAACATAGAGTATCCTTTCTGGCTCTCGAGCCGAGATGGAGTTTTGCGAGGGAAAGTTTGTTGTGAGGCAGTTACGACTGTCTGGGAATCTCTCTGGTTGCATGACGACTGCACCAGGGGGAGGCATGAAGGGGCTAGAGGACCTGTGGGAAAATCTCTGCCTGACTGAGGAGGAGAGCTCTCTGATAGAGCTTGGTGGAATGGAGGAAAGGATGTGCGAGAAAGGGGGAAAGAGTCTGGGGGGTAAAATTTGGCTTGATAGGCGAATTGGGAAAGAGTTTGTGGAGACTACGATGGCAGATATTTGGAGGGTGAGCAAGCTGGTAAAGTTCTAGGAGATCGGGGCAAACACATTTATCATTTCGTTCTCAACTTACACAGATAAGGTAAGAATGTTAGAGGGTCACCCGTGGTTATCTGATAACCACCTCTTCACACTCAAAATATTTGATGGTTTGGCTCAAGCACAGTCTCTCATGTTTGAGACTGAGGTGCTTTGGATACAAATGTTGAATATGCCTCTAGGAAGTATGAGTAAAGAATGTGGAAACAAGATTGGGAGTTCAGTGGGAAGGGTATTAGAGGTTGATGTTCCTGAGGATGGTATTGGTTGGGGCAGCTCGTTGAGGGTGAGGACTGAGATCCCAATCAAACAAGCTATTGGAAGAGGTCGTATGGTTGCTGTGGAAGGTAAGAAAGTTTGGGTAAATTTTAAATATGAAAAGCTGCCTCAATTGCGCTTTGATTGTGGATGTATGTAAGAATGGCGTGGGATGGAGAAGGGACCTCAATATGGGGCATGGTTGCGTGCTAAAAAAAGTTAAGGGTGGTTTCTAGAGGAATGTTCCCCCTCAAGGGAATAGACCTAGGTTAAAGCAAAACAATAGAGAGAGTGATGGCGAGAGTAACGGGAAGGGTAAGGGGGAGGGAGAGTAATGGAGGGGGAAGGGGAAACACAACTATCGAGAGAGAGGGGAGGGGAGGTAAATGAAGGCAACTAGTGAGCCTTTAGGGGAGTTACTGGTGATGTAAAGTGAAGGAGATTAGGGGAAGGGAGATAAGGAAGGGGTGGAAGTTTACTGGGGGGGGGGGGGGGGGGGGGGGGGGGGGGGGGGGGGGGGGTGGGGGGGGGGGGGGGGGGGGGGAACTAGTGAGCCTACAAAAGTGGATGAAAAGAGTAGTTATGAGGGGAGATGGAAGAGGAGGGTTAGGGAAAAAGGGGAAAGTGTTATGTCTGGAATGCAAAAGATCACAAAGAGAAAGCTGTAAGGTGAGGGTCTAAAGGGGGTTTGAATATTGGGGGTCTAAAAAAAATAAAAGTTGAGAAAGGGGGGAGTCATGAGGAAGCAACCAAGGTATAGAAAGAGGCTGTGAGGCAGCCCCACCAGCAGCTATGAAAATCTTAAGCTAGAACTGTCTGGGGCTTGGCAACCCCTGAATAGTTCAATGCCTTTACGTAACAGTAAGGGACACACAACCAGGCATTATTTTTATAATAGCAACTAGAATGATAGTGAATAAGGGTGCATTGGCACTAAAGAAATTGGGATTTAAAGGTTGTGTGGGGGTGGACATGAGGGGTCAAAGTGGAGGCCTTCTTCTTTTGTAGAGGTTAGAGGAGATGGTGGAGTTGATTAACTTTTCTCACAAGCATATCAATAGTTGGATTGATGAAGGGGATGTGGGAGATAAATGGCTACTCACAACCTTTTTTGGACATCCAGAGTCAAACAAAAGACAAGGGTCATGGGATCTACTTTCTGCTTTTGATCCTGGAAGGAATAAGGGGTGGCTGGATCAAATGGATGCTTTCAGAAGGGTATTTGAGGATGGTTGTTTGACTGACCTAGGTTGGAGGGGTAGCAAATTTACATGGTACAATGGGCATGAAAATGAGTCGATTATTACAGAAAGGCTAGATTGTGCTGTAGTAAACCATTGTTAGAGAAATAAATATGTTCAAGCAAGGGTGGACATTTTGGCTAGTGTGTACTCAGACCATTGCCCTTTACTATTATCTTTTAACAGAGCAGCTTATAAAGGAGGTTTTCGAATGGGCCATTCTTTTAAGTATGAGCTAAGCTGGGACTTAGGGGAGGGTTGTAGAGTGGTAATTAAAGAAGTATTTGAATGGGAAAGAAGACTGATGAGACCACAAGAGAGATTGCGAAAAAAACTGTTAGGGTGTATGGGGCTCTGAGTTAGTGGAGCAAAAGGATTTTTAGAGAAAGGGCTCAAGAGCTGAAAGAAAAAATGGAAGAATTGAAAAAGCTGTAGGAGGATGAAGGCATTACACAGATGTTTCTAGTAAAAGCTAAGAGTAATGAAGTGGAGGAGTTGTTGGAACAAGAAAATTTGAAATGGAAGGTTAGAGCAAAGAAACATTGGCTGCAACAAGGTGATAGAAACACTAGGTATTTTCATACCTATGCTTCTCAGAGGAGGAGAAAAAATGCAATTGTGCAGATTAAAGATGAGGAAGGGAGAGGGGTACAGGGTGAGGAGTAGTTTGAGGGGGTTTTTAGTGAGTATTTCAGAGGGATTTATACTTCCTGTAATCCTACAATTGAGCAAGTGGAAAATTGTGTGCAGGGTTTAAAGCAGAAAATTGATGAAGAAAATAGGAGAAAGATGGAGAAGCAGTTTTTTCCAGAAGAGGTGGAGAGGGCTTTGAAACAGATGTCAGTTTTAAAGTCCCTAGCACCTGATGGTTTTGGGGTGAGTTTTTATAAAAACCATTGGGAGGTGGTTGGGAAGGAGACCTATGCAGATGTCTTAGAGTTCCTAATGGAGGGGAAATGAGTGATTGTATTAACCATACATCGATTGCCCTAGTCCCTCAGGTTAAGACACCAAACACAGTGAGGGAATATAGACCAATCAGCCTCTGCAATGCTTTTTATAAGTTGATTTCAAAGGAGATAGCAAATAGGATGAAAGAGGTATTGCAAAGATGCATATCCCTAAATCAGAGTGCCTTCATCCCTGGAAGGTTAATCCATGATAATATCATGATTGCTTATGAGTTGCTGCACTCCATCAAGACAATGAAAAAAGGGAGAGTAGGGTGTATGGTAGTTAAATTAGATATGGCCAAGGCTTATGACAAAGTCGAATGGGTATTTCTAAGAGCAATGCTACTGAAGTTGGGGTTTGGAGAGAAGATGAAAAAGTTGATAATGGCCTGTGTTAACTCAATTACCTACTCAGTCCTAGTTAATGGAAAACCTGGTCAGTTGATAAAGCCCACTCGAGGTCTTAGGCAAGGGGACCCTTTGTCCCCTTACCTATTTCTGATTTGTGCTGAGAGATTAAGCCATTTGCTGAATAGAGCAGCTTAGGAGGGGCATATCAAAGGAGTCTCAGCAATCAGAGGGGGAACAAAGGTTAATCACCTCATGTTTGCGGATGACTGTGTAGTTTTCTGCAGGGCTCTAATAGATGAATGGAGAAGAGTTGTTAGCAACCTGGGCAGCTATGAATTGGAATCAGGTCAGGCCCTTAGCAAACAGAAAACAACCATTATGTTCAGCTCTAATACCAAGAGATCAGCGCAAGATGAGGTGGTGAAGGAGATAGGTTCTACTGGGTGTGGTAATTATGAGAGATATCTTGGACTTCCAGCAATGGTGGTGAGAGCTAAGTATAAAACCTTCTAAGGTGTCAAGGAAAGAGTGTGGCAAAAGATTCAAAACTGGAAAAATATTTTCTTATCCAAAGCTGGTAAGGAAATAATGATTAAAGTAGTACTTCAAGCTGTCCCATCATACACTATGAGTGTGTTTAGATTGCCTAAAAAGTGTAATGATCTTGAGGCTATTATGGCAAGATTCTGGTGGAAGCAAGGTAAAAAGGAATCAAGTATTCACTGGAAGAGTTGGGAGAAGCTGGGGGTGTCAAAAACAGCGAATGGCCCTGGTTTCGGGGATATGGAAAATTTTAACAAAGCTATGTTGGGAAAACAAGGGTGGAGGCTTATGAGAAGAGAGAATTCTCTTGTAGCAAAATTTTTTAAAGAGAAGTATTTCAAGAATTCCAAGTATACTGATGCAAAATTGGGTGTGATGCCTTCCTATATATGGAGAAGCTTGTGGTCAGTGCAAGAGGTAGTGAAGAATGGGGAGAGATGGAGGGTTGGGGATGGGAAGGATATAAGGATTTGGGGTAAAAAATGGCTGCCTATGCCAACCTCTTTTTCCTTCCAATCTCCTGTAAATGTGCTTAGCCCTGATGCAAAGGTTAGTGAACTGATTGATGAAGAAAATATGGAGTGGGAAACTGAGTTGATCAGGGAGATTTTTAGCAAAGAAGAAGTAGATAAACAGATTTGGGGACTTACTAAGGATGGCAAGTACTCAATTAGGAGTGCTTACCATGCTGAGAACCAAATGTGCAAAGATAGGAAAGGGCAAGCTTCTAGTACTGAAGTGGAAAATGAGAGATGGAAGAATGTATGGCAGCTGCTAGTGCTAGGGTGATGGAAGCATATGATTTGGAAAGCATTGCACAACATTTTACCCACCAAACTGAACCTATTTGGAAAAGAGTAATAAAAGATCCAAGGTGTCCAATTTGCTTCCAAGGAGAAGAATCTGTAGTCCATGTGTTGTGGACCTGTCTAGCCTCAACAGACGTGTGGACAAAAAGGGGTAGTTCATTGAAAAAATGGAACTCAGAGGGAGGTGACTTTGAGGAGTTGTGGATGAAAATGGTTAGAGACCTGCCTCAATCAGATTTAGAAAGAGGTGTGGCTATAATGCACTCGATATGGACTAGAAGGAATAACTAGGTTTTCGACATTAGGTTCTGTAGCCCCAATAGTGTCTTGAAAAAGGCTCTAGTCAGCTTAGATGAATTCCAAGAAGCACAAAGAGAAATCAGATCAAATGGGAGGAAGATGGGACTGGCTCAACAAAGAAGATCATGGCAGAAACCTGAGCAACCGAGTGTTAAAGTGAATTTTGATACGACATTGGATCTAAAAGAAAAAAGAATAGGAGCAGAGGTGGTGATAAGGGACTGCAGGGGGGATGTGCTTATATCCTTATGTGCTCAACTTCTATATGTTACTTCTCATTTCTTAGCAGAATGTAAAGCTTTCGGAAGGGCTATAGAACTTTGCAAGGAGTTGGGTTTCTACACTGTCTAGTTTGAAGGAGATGCAAAAAGGGTGGTGGATGGGGTGAACAAGGAAAAGGAGGATGATTCATGGGAGGGTAAAGTGGTGGGGGATCTGCAGAAGGAACTTAGATGTTGCAGAGGGTGGCAAGTGAGTTTTGCTCATAGAGAATGTAATGAAGTGGCACATAGCCTTGCCAAGTTAGGATTGTCTATAGATTTGGAAAGGGTGTGGATGGAATTTGTCCCACCTGAGATTGTTCAGAAAGTTGTATATGACAAAATTTGTAATCACTTGAATATATAATAAAAAGGATACACACAGAGGTTTATTTAAAAACAAAATGACATGACATGATTTATGCTTTGCATTGTTTTAATAAATTTAGAGTGATATATTAATTTTGATAGTTTTTTATACGCATTATAAATGCATATTAATTTATGCAAGGTGGAAAGTATTTTTAGATGTTACCTTTATAGTTTATATTTAAATGTCTTACTTTCTTTTCAAATATATTTAGAACATATATCTATATATTTTTTAATTTAAAGAAGATGTATGTTTGTAAAATAAAGTACAAGAAAATATATTGTCTTTATTCATCCAAGATAGTACATGGTAGTGTAATATATACACACGTACGACTTTAAATATAATCCCATGAATTGCATGGGATATGAGACAGTTGTACGATAGCAATAGAAATTCACTAATGACCAGCTCGATCTACGGTGATAGCTTGATCTTCGGAGGTTGACTTTCTGGACTTCTGTCTTTGGAGTGATTTGCTGCTTAAGCAGTGGGTATGCTGACATCCCTCGTCAAGCTTAATGGAGGTGAACAAACGGTGAGCTTGTCTCGAAGTGGAGAAAATTTTGGCACTACAAGTGGCTTAGTAACACATTGCCGACAAGTAAAATGTTCACGGATAAAGTGAAAATCAATGGCAACATGTTTAGTGCGAGCATGAAAAATGAAATTAATAGACAGATAGGTTGCGCTAGTGTTGTCACACTAAAGAATTGAGGGCTTTGGAAGAGAGATACCAAGTTTCTCTAACAGAGCTTTTAACCAAAATGAGTTCAACAGTATAATTTGCAAGAGTCTGATACTCGGCTTCGGTGCTTGAATGGGCCATTGTTTGTTGTTTCTTGGAACTCCATGAGATGAGGTTTTTGCCGGAGTAAATGAGATAGCCACTTGTAGAGCGGCGATCTACAGGACACCCAGCCCAATCAGTCAGAGAAGGCTTGCAAAATAGGAGTTGAAGTGGGATTAATGCGAAGGGATGTGATGATGTTGAAAGGAGATAGTGAAGAATGCACTTAATGGTTGTCCAATGATTTATCGTAGGACGCTGCATGCATTTGCAAAATCGATTTACAGTATAAGAAAGATCGAATCGGGTTAATAAAATATATTGCAGTGCACCAACTATGCTACAGTAGAGAGTTGGATCCGAAAATGCCTCATTTTCAAACAAAGAAAGGGAGCTTGTTTAGAGGACGTGGGGGTGGTGACTGGCTTTGCATGGTGCACATTTGTTCGTTGTAAAAGATCCATAATATAGCGAGACTAATATAGAAAAATCCTATTAGAGTTGCAATGAGTCTTAATACTGACAAAAACATTCAAATGACCCAAGTCCTTGACGGGAAGATCAAGACACAATTGTTGAAAGAGAGTGTCAATGGCCATATGTGAAGAACTAGTAATGATAATCTCGTCCACATAAATTTGGAGAAAGAGTTGCACATTGTTGTAATGGTATAGAAACAGGGAAGGATTAGCCTTGAAGGAATGAAAACTCAATTCAAGTAGCCGTTGACACATCCTCAAGTACAAAGCACGAGGTGCTTGTTTTTTACCACAGATGACACGGTTCAACTTCAAAATGTGATGAGGATACTAGGCATGAACAAACCCTTGTGGTTAGGACATAAAAATAATCTCCAATAGTTGAACATCTAAGAAGGCATTTTGTATGTCCAACTGGCATATTGGCATCGACAGGGGAGGGTCCCAAACATCAGAGAAAATAAGATCTAAAACATGATTGGATTTAGATGTAGATGAATAAAAAGGAGTTCGTGACTTTTGGCTTATTGACAAAAGTCATAAACTGAATCATTTTTATTAGCAAAAACAAGGAGTTTATTGGAAAATAAAATACAACAAACTAAATGAAAGGAGGGATGGCCAAGCTAGCAGTGCCAGGTATCAAGAGAAGCACGTTTCCCAATGAAGGTAGCTTTGGAAGAAGATGATGGTGGTGGAGAGAGAAGGTAGAGCCCATCTTTAATTGGTCCATGGAGCATAAATGTCCCCATTTTGAGATCCTTTGACATAGAAAAAATGAGGGTGAAACTCAAAAAACACATTATTACCATAAGTAAATTTACTAACAAAGATAATATTATTTTGAATTGAAGGGAGATGTAAGTGTTGATGTAAAAATAATGATTTGGAAGGAGAAGAAATAAGGGAAATACCCATGTGATGAATAGGCAAATCTGTGTCGTTACCTACACGAATCTGATTAGTGCCAATATATTCATCAGTTCGAAGACTTAAATTGGAAAACTCAGAAGTGAGGTGATGAATTGCAGTTGTGTCTGGGTACCAGGCCTGATCAGAGGGTCCATTGTTGGAACTCATAAAATATTGGTATTGATTTGATTGGTTCGCTTGATAAGCTTGGTAAAAATGATGAAAACACTGCAATGCAGTGTATGCTACCCATCTGCACACTTGATAGGTGGGCGGTTACCATTTGATGTTGAATTACTTTTGGCATTTCCACGTTCAAACCCTCTTGAACGTGAATAGTTATGGTTTGAGTTCTATGTGTTGGAACTTGAAGCTTCATTAGAAGTAGATGAGCCACAACCATGGCCACAATTATTGTGGCTGTAAGATATTGTGTTGATTGAAGCAGTAGCCAAGTCAAAGGCTGGGTGTTGTTTCTCATTCCAAAGTTCATAGTTTAGTTGATGACCGTACACCTCTTGAATGGTCATTGGATCAAGGTGAGTGGTGAGGGATATGATCAATGGATCATATTCAGGACCCACATCTGCATGCATATAGTTGACGACTTCATAGTCAGTGAGTGGCTGTCTAATGGCAGCCAAGGTATCTCTATAACTTTTCATTTTCTAAAAACAAGCAGCAGCTGAAAGAGTGCTCTTTTTGGACGAAGCAAGACTAAGTCGTGAGTTCATGACACTAGCTTGAGATTGAAGAGAGAAGGTTTGCTCCAAAGCAACCCATACTTCATGAGAGGTGTGTAATTTGACGAACTGAGTGAACACTTCTTCGGAAAGGGAAGAAACAAGTGCAAAGAGCAAGAGTTGATCTTGCTAATACCATGCAACATATTCTAGATTGGGGATTAAAGTTGGAGAAGTGCTGTCGGGAGTAGAGGTTGAAATCATAGGTGGAGGTGGGGAGTGAGAGCCATCAACATAGGAATAAAGACAATGGCCATTGAGATAGGGTAGAAATTGTGCTCTGCACAATAGATAGTTTTCACGAGTAAGTTTTATGGTGAGAAGGTGAGAGATATTGGTACGGATAGTGGGTGAAGGCATTTGGGCACTGGAGGAAGATGAAGACATTGTTGAGAAAAGAAAAAAAAATAAGGAAGAAGACGATGTTGGTTAGTATTGGCTATGAAACCATGTGAAATCACCACTTGTCCTAAAAGCTTAAGCTGATAGGAATAGGTCGATTTTAGTATTTATATTTATGTCTTAACACTCGCCTCACATGTGGGCCAGACTCTCCCTCAATGAGTGGGCCTAACACATGGAATATTTAATTAAATGAGGTAGAGTGTAAAGTCAAGGTTCGAACTCAAGACCATGCTCTAAAACCATGTGAACCAAAGTACAACAAAATGTATTGTCTTTATTCATCCAAGATAGTTCATGGCGGTGTAATATATATACACGTAAGACTTTAAATATAATCCGATGAGTTCTTATATACTTAGTGTTCTTGTAAAAAACTTAAAAGAATAGTTAATTATAACTCTATCAAGTAATTACGTAGTACTGTTTTAAAACAAAACGTGATTATGTAGTACTTTGTTTTTTAAAAAATGGTTTGGTCACCATTTTTTCTGTCAATAAACTAATGGGATTGGTTCAAAGGACTAGTTATAATAAAACTGTTTCTAGTTACTGAAAACACTATCCATCATCAAATAGAATGAAAAGTGTAACCGAACACCAAGTTTCATATTTGATCACAATAACTAATTGTTCATAATCAAATGCATACACAACAAATTGTTATCTCTATCATGACATTTCCATGGAAAGTCAATATATCTAATGAAATATTGATGATCTCTTTTAGAAAATAAAATATATAATAGTAATACGAGTATATAATCACTAATTGACCAACTTCACATTTCAGTCCAATAACTAATTATTAAAAATAAATTCATTGATAATTGACCATTGTTACTATTATTAAAGATACTACAAGAAAGTTAGTGTATCTACATACATAGAAAGTTTTTAAGCTTCCAAATAACAAAATAATAACCATCAAATATAAGATCTTCAATCAAGTTGTAGCACCTTTGCAACCAATAAGGATTAATATAAACAAGACTGATGACACTAAAAAAGAAAATGATGTAAGTTACTAAGAAGCTTGTATGGAAGACCACAAGATCTACTTCATACCATTTTTTGTCACTTGCATTTGAAGACTGTGGTTGTGTTGGATATGACACATCTACTTTGCCGCAACTTTTATCTAGTGGTGGTCCGCAAAGAAATAGGTTTCCTTCATAACTGCTTTTCTCAAATGTTGCAAATTGTGCTTTCATATCTGGAACTTTACCTGATAAGTTGTTGTTGGCCACACTGAATACCTCAAGAAAGGTTAGATCAATCAGTGTTGAAGGAATTTCTCCACTCAAACTATTATGAGAGAGATCTAGACTTTCCAAGGGAGTCAACTTTGAAAATGATTCAGGAATTGTACCAGTCAACTGATTATAAGATAAGTTCAGTGCATGCAATGAAGATATTTGTCCCAATTCTAATGGGATGCCGCCTGTTAGTTTGTTGCATGACAAGTCCAATTCAGACATGTAACCAAGGATAGAACCCTTATAAGAACTATGCCTATATTTTGTTACAAACTCGATCTCCACTTCTACATCAACATATTTAAGATATCGGTAAGAGTTACTATCCCAGTCTGAGAAACCTTTATATGTGTAAGTTGGTTCTATAGCCCAACCAATGTGATCAACTTTTCCACTAAAATAGTCAACACTAGGTGCCGCTGTCTTCCCAAAATATATGTCATGGAGGCATTGTGGTATGGTCCCAGAAAAAGCATTCTTGGAAAGATCCACTATGCTTATCATTCTTAACAAGCACAACTGATTCGGAATTATACCAGTGAAATGATTGCTACTCAACAAAAGTACTTTTAAGCTTTGAAGTTGTTTGATTTCAACAGAGATGATGCCTGTAAAGTTGTTATCTCCAATATCCAATGTTAAAAGAGATGTGGAATTGAAAAGAACTTTTGGTATTGATCCTGTGAATTTGTTTCCTTGCAAATATAGGTGCTCAAGCTTTGGTAGATTCAAGCAAAAGGGTAACGATCCTGTAAATAAGTTATGAGAAAGGTCTAACGTACCTGTCATACTTAGTTCACATGGGATCGGACCATAAAAACTATTGTCAGCCAAAACAAGAGTTCTCAAGTATGACGTGTTCCCAAGCCATCGGGGGATAGTATCTGAAATTCGGTTGTTGCTGATATCTAAATATGATAGGTGAATTGTTGAATTATGTACTGGTGTGATACTTGTGAATTGGTTATCATTTATCTGCAGAACTTCCTGGTTTGTCCCAATGAAAATTGCACCGTTGAAGCTGTTGTGAGCAAGGTTCAAAATACTCAATGACAAGCAACCTGTATTTAATTCTCTTGGGACTCCGCTTGAGAAATTATTGGAAGAAACATCTAATACCTCCAAATAAAGCATCCCACCAATTGAGGAAGGAAGATTACCTTCAAGATTATTATTGGAAAGATTTAGATATACTAAATTTGGAAAAATCTTGCCAATATTTTCTTGAAGTTTTCCTTCCAAGTGATTGGTTGAGACATCCATCCAGATCATATTCGTGTGGATCAGTGTTGATAAATATAACTGACCAACAAAAGAGTTATTTCGAAGATCTAGCAAGTGTAATCTTGTATTGTTTTCAACTAGCCAATTCGGAAAGCTTCCTTTCAACTTATTATGAGAAAGAGTAACTGTATCTAGTTCATTCTGGGCATGAAGAAATTTCGGAAAACTGCTGGTCTGCTTGTTTAGCCTACAGTTAGACAATTCAATGATCTTCAGCTGAAATAAAGGGTACCACCCCATAGAACCTTCAGTTTCTATTTCGATTTTGTTGTTTTGGCCATTGAATCTAAGAACCTCAAGCTTAGAATAATTGGCAAATAAGTTGAATGAGACTATGCCCACAAACTGGTTATAACTAAAATCAATGTACTTGAGACTTGTCTGGTTGGCTTCTACATATGATGATGAAGCAATTCCATTAAATTGGTTATTGGAAATATCTAACACCACAAGAGATGTCATATTGTTTATGCATGGAGGTAGGATCCCTTCAAAGCAATTGTAAGATAGATCTAACACTTCAAGCTTCTTCAATGCACAAAATTCTGTCAAAAGAAAAAGCATGAAAATTGATTATGCTCAACTCTAACAATCGGTCAGACCAATCACCTTTATGTTCAATATAAACAAAATGGTCAATTCATAAGTAATTATAGAACATAAGGGTAATTCTAACAAAGTGTAAATGTCTATGCAAAAGTAGTTTTCCAACAGATTGAGAAATAATTCACAAGAACAAATTTGCACTGATATCCACATTAATTCTCTAACTTGCTTAAATTGGCCAGTTCTACAAGAGAGATGGTATCAAGTTTACCAGCTAACTACAAAGATGGACTGCTTATGTTTTTCTCCCTCCAATTAATTACCATGTACTTTTTTTATACTTATTCTTGAACTTTGACTTATAAGTGTGCTTTTCAGTATCAATTATACCTTTGTAAAAAAATCACAATTGATTTTATAAGAAATATATATGTCTAAAGAGGCAAGAGCATTCTTAATATTTACCCTAAGCATCTCCAATTAAATGAAAGTTGATAATTTCATCTTTTTATGTGTATATTCTTGTTAAAACAATGGATACTTGACAATGGAATTTCCAATTAAGGTCATAGTTACGTTGTGTTCTTCATGTGTAGTGAATGCAAAAGATCTGTAGAATACTAATTCTTCATGTCATCAGATGAGATAACTCTTTCTTACCTTGCATTGGTAGTCGTCCACCAAAATGATTAACTCCCAAGATAAGAACCTCCAAGTTGCTTAAATTTGCTAGCTCTGCATAACAATAAATTAAAAAAAATGATCTCATTTTAATTATATCATAATAGAACTTGTTGATATAATATATTTCATGCTGCCATTGCACGACCCCCTACTATCACAAATGAGTATCATCATTGCCTTAACGTCATGAATGATTTAGATTTAGATTATCAAATCAATCTTATGATTTCAATTTTTTTTTTCTTTTTTTTGCTTCTAAGGTAATATGAAATTCAAGTTTAAAATCTTGTCCAAATCTAAATAATGTTGACATTTGATTCAAAGCAGCACATACAAATGTAATTTACTTGTATCTCAAAGCCTACGAATCTATGCATTAAAATTATTGTTCAAATTCTAAAGAGAAAGATTAATTCTGGTAATGTTAATTGTTTCCACAAAAATTATGTTTTTTTTAATTAACATGCATGCTATATATGTCACATATTATGTACATGTAACCTAACAAATGACGACCTAAAAAATCAACATACCTTTGGTTGGAAAGGATCCCGTCAACTCATTGTATTGAAGATTGAGAGTCTTAAGAGATTTGACTGTAGCAATTGATTGAAGAAAACTAGTGTCGTTGAGGAAATTCTTACTAAGATCTAATATCTCTAAGTTCTCCAAGCTTGACAACATTTTCCAACCTGTAGTTAATAATTTATTAATTTTTTTTAATGAAACGAAGAAAAAATCAATACAATTAGAATGAATATTAAGAAAAAGTGTAGATGTATTACAATCCCATCTCCAGAGCACACATTACTTTTGGTGGCTTCTCTGAGGGTATTTGAAGCACTACCACTGCTTTAGCTAATTATAGAAAGAAAAAATAATTGGATGGAGCTGTTATGCATAGTTGAATAAGAGCTTTAGACCCATGTAAATACAAGTGTATAGGATATTACATACCAAACCCTCTTCGTAATCTATAGTTTAAAGTATGGTCTATTGTGGTGTTTTATACGTATGCATAGAAACAGGCAAGAAGCCCTCGGGAATTATTGAAATAATAGTAATAAAATAATATCATCTCTCTAGACAGACAGATTGTAGTGAAGCACAAGCAACTGTAATGGATTAGAGTTAAAAAAAAATTGATTTTATTCGACGGACCCATTAAACCAACCCAATGTAATTGCGTGTTGAATTCATCCACATATTCAGGAATGTATTTGGACAACATTCTAAAAATCAGTCTAAAAATCAATTGAATATTTAATAGCAAGGCTGCCATAGATCAGTCTAAAAATCAGCATACCTTTTGTTGGAAAGGATCCCCCCAAGTCATTCCAAGCAAGATTCAGATTCATAAGGGATTTGATTGCAGCAATTGATTGAAGAAAACTAGCGTCGTTGAGGTAATTGTGAGAAAGATCTAATATTTCCAAATTCTCCAATCTTGACAATATTTTCTAACCTGTAGTTAGTTTATTAATTTATTTTATTATGAAATGAAGAAAAAACCAATACAATTAGAATGTATTTTGAATAAATTTAGTGATAATTTAGAAATTATGAACTACATGATAAGCAAGATTCAAACTTTTGTACAACATGATGACGTAATAATCATATATAAATATATATTGGAATACAAATATTATTTTAAATCAACAAAACAAATATAAAAAAATCCTAATTAAGATGTATTTAGTATTTTGAAATTATTAATATTTCATTCTTATACTATAATATAAATTGATTAGTCAATATCTCAACTAAATTAAATTGCATCCCTAAATTAGTCTTTTGCCTCAACTCTACGCTATAACATGTATTAAGAAAACATAATAAGTGGACCAGCATTGCTTGAAAGCACCGGCATTGATAATAAGTGGCCCCATGCTTCAAATGCCAACGACAAAGACTAATTCAAGTTATTGTTTCCTGAAAAAAATGAAGTCTTTTTTAATCAACTTGTTATGATCATGTCACTTACACGTAACCTAACAAATAAATTAATGACGTGTGGTACTATGGAAAAGTGTAGATTGAAAGCTCATGAAAGAATAATCCAATATATATTTGTCCACATATAATAATAAGCTAAAGTACCAATTGAATATTTAATAGCAAGGCTGCCATCGATCATCTAAATATCAGCATACCTTTGGTTCCAAAGGATCGGCCCAACTCATTCCAAGCAAGATTCAGATTCTTAAGGGATTTGATTGCAGCAATTGATTGAAGAAAACTAGTGTCGTTGAGGAAATTGACACTAAGATCTAATTTCTCTAGGTTCTCCAATCTTGACAACATTTTCGAACCTGTAATTAAATTATTAAATTATTTTATTATGAAATGAAGAAAAAACCAATACAATATTTTAGAATGTATTTTGAATAAATTTTGTGATAATTTAGAACTTATGAACTACATAAGCAAGATTCAAACTTTTGGACAATAATCATAAATATATATTGGAATACAAATATTATTTTAAATCTAAAAAAATATATATAAAAAAAAATCCTAATTAAGCTGTAATTATTATTTTGAAATTATTAATATTTCATTCTTATTATACTATAAATTGATTAGTCAATATATGAACTAAATTAAATTACATCCCCTAAATTAGTCTTTTGCCTCAACTCTACACTATAACATGTATTAGGAAAAAATATATAATAAGTGGATCACCAGCATTGCTTGATCAAAACAGTACCAGCATTGATAATAAGTGGCCGCATGCTAATCCAAATGCCAACCACAAAGACTAGTTCAGGTTTTTAATCAACTTCTTGTTATCATGTCACTTATAGTACGTAACCTAACAAATAATTCAATATATGTCCACATATTCAGGAATGTATTTGGACAGCATGTACGTAATAGAACGCGGTATGAACTTCAAGATTCACATAATTATATATTAAAAACCGTTTAAAACAAACATGGAGTGTGAGAATTAATTATCATGATCAATACCTTCACCTCCTCGTATTTTATTCCCAGCAAGACTCAATGTCGTAAGAGATGTAAGCCCACTTAGAGATGGTATGATGCTGTCTTCAAAGTGATTCCATTCTAGATTCAATGTCTTCAGATTTCTCAATACGGCGAGCCTTTTGAAACCTTGCAAGAAAATTATTGGAAGACACAACAAAATAACTTTTATCAATTAATGTCCTCCAACCGGAGAAAAAAGAAAGAAAGAAAGATTAAAATAAACTTTCCACTCACACCATTTAGTACTTATAAATACACGTGTAAGAATAGTTAGAAATAAAAATACATGTATTTATTAAAAATGCATAATAAGTGGATTTGAAAAAATATTGATAATTAAAGTGATGTCGCTAAGATTCAAAGTCTATAAAGATTTGATCACAGTAATTGATTAAAAAAAACATCCATGACAACATTTTCCAACCTGTAGTTAATTTATTAATTTATTTTATTAAGAAATAAAGGAAAAACAAAATAATGAAAAATTAAACAAAGTAAAAAGGACTGGTCCAGATGTATAGAACTCCTCTCGTTGGCTAGAGGTTTTTTTCTTTCGTCTCTAATACGAGGTCGAAGGGATGGCGGAAAATCTGGATGAACTCTATGCGAGTTTATCTTTGACTGAGCAGGAAAATGAAGAGATTTCGATGGAGACTATGAGACTGGACGAAGTGCTAGAACGGGGGGAGACCTGTTTGATTATGAAGCTTTTGATTAGAAAGCATTATAATCATGAAGCGTTTAAACAGACTATGAGGAAAATTTGGAGGATAGGGAAGACTGTGAGATTTCGTGATCTCAATGCTGAGTTTACGCTTGTTGAGTTTGAAGATGCATGAGATAAGACAAAGGTTTTGAGGGAGGGTCCTTGAACTTTTGATAAGCATTTGGTTTTCTTGAAGGAGTTGGATGGCCTGGTACATAAGCAAGCTGGAGTTGGTTCATGCTCCTTTCTGGGTCCGAATATATGATTGTCGTTAATGGCTCATAATAGTTATGTGGGGCATCTGATTGAGAGTGCTTTGGGAGAGGTTTTGGCAGTTGATCTTGATAAGGGTGAGATGGAGTGGGGGGAGTATATGAGGGTTCGTGTAATTCTTGATATTTTGAAGCCTTTGTTACGTCGGAAGCGTATGGCTATGGGGGAAGGAAAGTCATGTTGGGTTCGTTTCTCTTACGAACGATCACCTGACTTATGTTTTTATTGTGGAGTAGTTGGACATACACTAAACAAGTAGTGCACTACTGTGGACACTATCGGTTTGGACCATGAGAAACTTCCTTATGGCCAATGGCTGAGAGCTGGGTTTTCAAATCCTGGAGGGAGGCGTGATGCCCGTTTTTTGAACATTACAAAACCAAGGATGGCGGTTGAGGCAACAGGGACTGCTACTCCGATGAGTAGCAAGGTTAGCGGTGATAAGGGCCCGATTGTGGTGGAAACAGCTACATCTAATCTATATGGGAACATGGGAGAGTGTAGTCTGGTACCTAACGAGTTGGAGTCAAATGCAGGATTGACAACGTTGGGTGATATTGTTGCTCCTGCTGCTTCAGGAATAGTGGCTGATGTGCTGGAGAAGCAGTTCAATGAAGACAGGGCAAAAGTTTCGGTTATGGAGGAAAAGGAGGATGATGGGCTTACTGAAGTAGCTATTTTAGATGAGTCACATATGGGCTTGGGATTTGGTTTTGGCCCAACTCGTGCAGCTTTGAAGCCAGTTTTACCCTGCCCATTACAACTTAAGTCTTAGAGAAAATCAAGTCGTGCTCAGGGGCGATTGCCAGAGGCTAGGGTTTCACTTCATCTATTGGCTTTGATCAGGGAGAGGCAGAACACTTGGGTCAAAATGGCACATTGAATAAGGGCAACCATGGTAAGAAGAGAAAGGGCTTTGTGTTGTTGGAGGAAGACACGATTCGACGTAAACTGATTGCAGGCTCAGTTTCGACAGAACTGGTTCCAAAGAGATCGGTGATGGCTGTTGAACAGCCCTACCGGGTCTAGTGAAGCTCTTCAACTAGAATCTCCGTGGGCTTGGGAACCCACGGAGTATTTGTACTCTTCGTGATCTGATTACGAAGGAAGCTCCTGATGTTGTTTTTTTGCAAGAAACAAGATTAAAGTCTCAGCAAATGGATTACTGTAAGTTGAAGTTTGGTTTCCGTAATTGTTTTGGTGTTGATAGTATGGGGCGTAGTGGTGGTCTTGCTTTGCTGTGGAATGATGACATTAATGTGTCTATTGTTAATTTCACAAACCACCATATACATGCTGGTGTTATGAACGATGGAGGAAAATGGTTTTTAACAAGGGTGTATGGGCATCCCGATTGCAGTTTGTAGTTTGAAGTGTGGAGTTTGTTAAAGCTTTTAGGCCGCAGTGTTAATTTACCGTGAGTGATTTTTGGGATTTCAATGAAATTCTTACGAACTCTCAGAAGTATGGAGGGAATTTGAGGAGTCAAAATCAGTTGAGGGAGTTCAGGGAGGTGTTAGCCATTTGTGAGCTTAGAGATTTGGGTTTTGTGGGCCCTCGTTATACTTGGAGTAATAGGAGGGAAGGGAATGGATTGATTTATGAATGGTTGGATAGATTTCTTGCTAACTCTTTGTGGTGTGAGTTGTATCCGCATCTGAAGGTTTAGCATGGAGTGGAACTTATTCTGACCACATCCCTTTGTGATTAGATATAGTGGGGACTTTTGTTTGAAAAAAGGTAGAAGATTATTTAGGTTTGAAGCCATGTGAGTGGGAGAAAAAGAGTGTTCATCCATTATTGCGAAGGCTTGGCAACAAGTGGATAGCTCTACTTCTTTGTGTCGTGTTATGGAGGGTATTGCAACCTGTGTAGTGGAATTGGGAAAGTGGAATAAGAGTTCTTTTAGACGTGTTCAGAAGGAATTGTTGAATGCAAAGATGAGAATGAAGTTGTTGCAAGAAAGTGACCCAAGTATGCCTTTATTGCTTGAGCATAATGAAACTAGGGAAGAGGTTCAAAAGTGGCTTGAGCGAGATGAATTAATGTAGAAGCAGAGATCTCAGGTGCTGTGGCTTAGAGAGTGTGACAGTAATTCAAGGTTTTTTCACTCAAAGGCATCTAGTCGTCGACGGACAAATAGTATCTTGCCGTTGCAAGATGAGTTGGGAAATTGGATTAAAGGAGATCAGATGGATCGATTAATCACTGATTATTTTAGCAATTTATTCTCAGCTGCAGAACAGGTGGAACTGGGGGAGGTTGTGTGTGGTGTAGAGGCAAAAATCATTACTGAAATGAATGATGATCTGTTAAAACCCTATATGGCTGAGAAAGTGGAAGTCGCACTCAAACAAATGCATCCTTCGAAAGCTCCTAGACCAGATGGGATGTCACCACTCTTCTTCCAGAATTATTGGCCTGTAATATGTAAATCAGTTACTGCCTCTGTGCTTTCAGCTTTGAATACTGGAGAGTTTCCTAGGAAATTAAATCACTCATTCATCATTTTAATTCCTAAGAAAGCCTCTCCTTCTAAAGTGTCTGATTTTCGACCTATTAGTCTTTGTAATGTACTTTATAAACTTTTATCAAAAGTCATTGCAAATAGACTAAAAAAGTACTGCTTGAAGTGATTTCAGATTCTCAATGTGCGTTTGTTCTCGGTAGAGAAATCTCTGATAATGTTTTAGTAGCCTATGAGTTGTTACATTTTCTGAGATATAAGAGAACTGGAAAAAAGGGCTTTATGTCCCTTAAACTTGATATGAGTAAGGCATATGATAGGGTGGAATTGGTGTTTTTGGAAAAAATGATGGAGGCACTTGGTTTTGATAGTAGAATGATCGGTATAGTGATGAAGTGTGTGAGAACAGTCTCTTTTTCAGTGCTTGTAAATGGAAGTCCAACTAGTAATATAATTTCAAGTAGAGGGATAAGACAAGAAGATCCATTATCTCTTTATCTCTTTATTTGTTTCTATTGTGTACTGAAGGCCTTATTTCCCTTTTAAAGTAAACTGTTGGAAGGGAGTTGGTTGAAGGTGTTAGAATTAGTAGAGGAGCCATTAGAGTTAAATATTTGTTGTTTGCAGAAGATAGCATCATATTTTGTAAAGCCGATGTCTCTACAAATGAAAAGATCCACTCTTTATTGAACAAGTATGAGACAGCATCGGGGCAATGTATTAACAAAGACAAAACTTCTATGGTCTTTAGTGGCAATGTGAATGAGAATTTGAAAGCTGAGATTATGCAACTTTGGGGGGCAGCTATACTCAGCAGTATAAGAAGTATTTGGGCCTTCCACCTATGGTTGGGAGATCAAAAAAATAAGCATTCTCGGGTATTAAAAAGAGGTTGTGGAAGAAATTACAAGTGTGGAAATGAAAGCTGTTATCTCAAGGGGTAGGGAGGTTCTTATTAAAGCTGTAGCAATGTCCATTCCAACTTATGCTATGAGTTGTTTTTTGTTCCCTAAATCCTAGTGTCACAAGTTAGAGATAATGATGGCTAAATTCTGGTGGGGAAATCAGCCTCAGGGGAAAAAAATACACTGGGTTAGTTGGGAGAAACTTTGTAATTCAAAGTTTAGAGGAGGAATGGGTTTTAAAGATTTAAGGTTGTTTAATTTGGCACTTTTAGCCAAACAAGGATGGAAGCTGATATCAAATGAAGGCTCTCTTCTCTACAGAATTTATAAGGCACGATATTTCCCAAATACCAGTTTATTTCAGGCAAAAATTGGTCTTAATTCATCTTATGAGTGGAAAGGAATTCAAGAAGCTGTCAAATGTTTGGCAAAAGGGTGTAGATGACGTGTGGGCAATGAGAAATCTGTTAGAGTCTTCAAAGATTCATGGATTCCAGACTGCAATATGCATTCTATCTATCAAGATGAAGCTGAACGTGATGGCCATTTAAGAGTACAGTCCCTAATTGATGAAAATACCGGGTGGTGGAAGGTTCATACCTTAAGAGCTCTATTCAATCCAAATGTGTTTCAGCAAATTTTGAAGATGAATGTTTCCATAAGTTTTGATGATTCTTTGTTTTGGCTTCATGAGAAGAATGACATAGATTCTGTAAAGAGTGCTTCTAGAGTGCTACAACAGAGTCAATCCCAATCAGGTGATCAGAATTCAAGGGAAAGAAGTCATCAAGGTTTTAGGAAATGTTTGTGGAGTTTGAAGCTACTGAAAAAAATGAAAATATTTGCATGGAAGGCTTGCCAAGAGCTGCTGCCAACTTTTCATAATCTGAAGAAAAAACATGTTTTGGAGGCTGACCAGTGTGTGTTTTGTGATCAAGTAAGTGAAAATGTTGCTCATGCTTTTTTTTTTTTTGCTTAGATGTGAGGAAGGTATGACTGGATTTTTGTCCTCAGCTGGATATTGTGGATCCTGATATTTGTTTTTGGGATTTGGCAAACTTTACTCGGGATAAAGGGGCAGATGAGTTATTAGCCAGATTCATGGTCATATCTTGGGGGCTTTGGTATAGAAGAAATATGTTTATTTACGAGAAGGTGTCTATGCACCTCATTGAAGTCGTGAATAATGCTTTGAGTATTCAGCGTGAATATAAGCAGTTGCAAGTATTTGATGTTTCTAATAAGAAAATCAATAGAGTTGTGACTTGGCATCCCCCTCCTCTTGGCTTTTTGAAGTTGAATGTTGATGAGGCTATTTTTAGTGCTCAAAATTTTGCTGGGGTGGGGATAATTCTTAGAGATCATAATTGTGATGTAGTAGTGGCTTGTAGTAAAGCTAAAATGGAAGTCCCTTCTGTAGAATTTATTGAAGCTACTGTTTTGTTAAGAGGATTACAACTATGTGCTCAATGGGGTGTTCCAAAAGTGTTGCTAGAATTTGATTGTTTTATACTTATTGATGCTTTGAATGGTATATCTGAGTTCTTAACAGATTTTGATTTTATTCTACAAGATATTCGTAGACTCATGCGGGGTTTTCAAGAGGCTCTAGTTCATGTTAATCGGTTAGGCAACATGGCTGCTCATCGGTTGGCACTACATGCTTGGGAAGTCGATGATATTGTGATGTGGTGGAACTATTGTCCTTCTTTTGTAAGTCAAGCTATTTGGCTAATTGATAAGATTTCTATTTGTAAGGATTCTAATTGATATTAATGAATATTCCAGATTTATCAAAAAAAAAAAAAAAAAAAAGGGGACTAGTCCTGTAATTGAACAGTTTGGAGAACACGTACATTTAAGAAATTCAATATAAAGGCTAAAAAAGCTTATACGTCATTCATCTGATCTAGAAAATTTAGTTTAATTACATGGAGAAAAATCCCAATCATTTCTTACCTTCTTCTCTTAACCATCAAACACATCAAAACCATGGATTAATTCGGTTTCAAACTTAGTTTTAGAGCTTATTATATATGATCTACTAAAATCATAAGTACAAAATTATATACTAAAATCGTAAGTACTCTATTAATTAGGGACAATTTTATATACGAGATCAATACCAGCTTTGAGTTTGGGGATAAAAGTGATCCATTCAGAAACGGTATAAATAAAAATGACTAAAAGCAAGGACCAAGAATTAATAATACGAACACATGCAAGGGAGGAATTAAAGACAATATATAATACTAGAATATTACCTTCAACTACTCGTTCATCAACTCCCAAATCATAATTCCTTGAAAGATTTAATGTCATAAGTGATGTAAGGTTACTTAGTGATGGTATGATGCCGTAGCCAAAGCCATTAGCATCTAGGATCAATGTCTCCAAGTTTCTCAGTACCGCTAGCCTTTCGAAACCTGCAAATTAAGAAAATTTATTGGAAGATGCAACAAAACAAACTTTTTCACTGTCCTTTTTTAAAACAAAATAAATTTATCAATTAAAGCTCGCACTTGCCTTGATTTGGGAGGGTACCCTTGTAGCTATTGGAGCTTATATCCAGGGTATTCAAATTTCTCAACGTAACTAATTCTACATTAATAATCCAAGTTGACGATAAAGTAAGATTATTAGATATGTAAGTGCATGAATGCTCTGATTTAAAATATATAATTAAATAGAAGAGATCACTTTAATTACCTTGTGCTGGAAAGTATCCCTCCAACTTATTCTTAGTAAGATTTAAAGTCTTGAGCGAAGTGGTAGCACCCAGAGTGCATGGATAAAGGTTTTGATGATAGACTTCATTTAGAAACTTGAAAACTGGAAGTGGAAAAACAATTTTTATTTTGTGAAAGTTGGAATATTTCGTGGTTTGATCTTATTCCAAAGGCTTGGATATTTTTATATGATGATCCTAAGCCTCTTATATACATGTTAAGACGTTATTTTGAAGATATTTAGTATTAGTTTTAAAGGTATGATTTTTCTATGCAATAGGATTTCGGTTTTACCTAAGATTTGATGTTTTTGGGTTAGATCCATGTTTTATTGAGTTTTAGCCATGTGATTTTAAGTTTGATGGCTGGATCTTCTTTAGCACACATTTTTTAAACCATGAGATGTTTTAGTTTGAAAATCACATGTGTATAAGCCATGGATCAAGAGATTGATCAAAGTTAGTGGAGAGAAAAGTTTCTGTTTTGGACTAAGTTTAAAACCAAAAACTCCAAGTGTTGTTTTGTGATTTTTGGTGGCTTTTGTTTGATGATTTAAAGAATGGTTGATCTTAGGATGATGTTATGAATATGCTCGAAATAAGATTTGAGTTTTTGGAATTCTTGGAGATGTTTTTATTAAGGTCAAAACTTGTGATTTAAGGGTTTACTTGTGTTAAAAAGTTTGGGTCTTGTTACAAAATGTTTGATGTTGATTATTAGATTTTTCTTAATGGATATTTTAAGTGTGTTTTTAAACTTAAGATAGGAAGATCTTTGTTGTAAAATTTTGGTTTAATCATGGGTTTTGAATATGGAAGAAATTGCAACAAAAATCAAGAGAAATGGCCTATGTATGTTTCGGCCATTGTGAGTTTTCCATAGTTGTGATTGGTTTTAAATTTTTCTGTGTAGTTATTTGAGTCTAGGACAAAATTTACATTAGGAATGTAAATTTTGATAATTTTTAGAGTTAGGATGTGAAATCCTTAAGTTAGGGGTAAAATAGTCATTTTCCCACATATAGAGGGTAAAATGAGAATTTTACTCTAAGTTGTCTCTTTTCACATTTCAAATTGTTAGCAATTAATTTCTAACTTTTAGAATACCCTCTTACAGTTCCTTGTGTTTCGTGCTTTGTACTCATAGGACGCAATGATTGAGGTAAGTTAGCTCTTAACTTACTATTAGTTTATTGTGTATGTGTGATAAGTAAGGGAACTACAATTTTTGTTCTTTTGTTGTTATATATGCCATGTCATCACATGTTTATCTATTACACGAATTATTCAGTCATGAAATATTTTATCTGTTACACAATATATTTTGTTTCATATTACTATCTATTGCAAGTATGTCACGTTACATATACTATCTGTTACATGTATATCATGACACGTAATATTCACTGTCAAATGTTATGCAATGTTATGAAGTATTGCCTGTTACATTTTATGTCATGTCTATCAACCTATGTTCATGTCACGTTACGCTACGTCAGGATTTATGTCGTTTATGCACGTCACGTTTCGAGCTGTCATATATTCATGTTAAGTTATTCATGTCAATCACGACCCTAAGCGCTAGGATGGGGTAATATCCTAGTGGAACTCCTTTGTTCACGCTGGAGTGTCTAAATAGGTGTGAAATTCCCTGGATTGACGAAGTACAGTCAACAGGTTGCGAATAGGGCCTAATTAGCTGGTCACCGGAGTGCGCCAGGCACTAACGCTGATGGAGCCACACATTATGTTACGTGTGTCTATAGTAAGTGTGGCACAAACAATTCATGGGGCAACAACAACTGTGAAGCATGAAGTATGGGGCCACAACAACTGTGGAGCATACACTTCGTGAGACATAACAATTGTGACACGTAGAATACGTGGGGCCACAATAACTATGGAGTACGTATTAACGCACTCACAGCTGGTATAGACACATGTGTTGTGATGCGGTAATCGGCAGTGACACATGGCTCAAGGGGACCTGTGTAGCACCCGTATGGTCACTTTATTAATTAAGTCTATTGAAAAAGATTTCAACTTCATGTCTTTCATGTTCATGTTTAACGTTTTGTTATGTTCAAGTTTACGTTCATGTCAAGTTTCAAGTTCATGTCAATCATGGTAACTTCATGAGATAAGATTACTCAATCATGGTGACCCCATGAGACAAGAATATGTTCCAAGTTCATATTTATATCATGTTATGTTCAAGTTCACGTTCATGTTATGTCATGTTCATGTTCACGTTATGTTCCAAGTTCACATTTATGTTATGTCATGCTCAGGTTCATGTTATGTTTAAATTCATGTTCAAATTATGTATGTTAACGTTCATGCTATCTTTCAAGTCCATGTTATGTTTCAAGTTCACGTTCATGCTATGTTGCTAGTCCATGTTATGTTTTAAGTTCATATACATGCCTTGTCACGACAAGCTAAGTTTCATTTTCAGTTCAAGTTATGTCAATTATGTCATACTATATGTCAAGTTATGCTATGCTTACTTATGACTTTGATTATGCATTCATGCTTTTACTGACATGCATGCATCAATAACCTGTGTGGAAGTTTCCTGTTAACTTGCTGAGATTTGTAATCAAATATCACCGTGGTAGTCCCAACTACCATTCCCCCTGAATGGTAGGCGATGTGTCAGGATCAGAGTAGGGAGTAGACACTGGCAAGCTAGAGGAGGTTAACTAGACGCCGTAGACACAATACGAAGCTTGCAACCTCCATAGTTAGGTGTTTGGTTAGTATTCCGGCATCTTTGGTCGAGTTACGTGAGTTACTCAATGAACTAGCCCAATAGTATATTTTGGCTTTGAAATTATGGAGTCAGGTCTCCGTTATTTTGATATTACAGTCTTTTGAGACTCGTGCTGTAATCGTGGATGTTTTAGGTATGCATGGTTTATGTTTTAACTATTTGGGATATTATAAGTTTGGTGCATAGTATTGCTAAAAAAAAAAAAAAAAAGATTATCCGCTGCGAATATTGCATAATGCTAGGTGCGTGTTAGGAACATTGCATCTTATATGTCATGAACGGGGGGAAGGTAACCTTGTGTTACATGTCCCGACACTTCAGATGTCCGTCCGATCCCAAGTGGAATCTGGGGGCGTCACAAACCTTCTGTAAATGTTCATCCGATTCCAAGCAGTATTTGGGAGCATCACATCCTGCAGCCTCAATTGTTTACATAGCCGAAGGCCATCTAATAAAGCTCGACATTTGGCAACTGTATTAGATGCAATTCCGTAGAAATGGGCAAAACCTGATATACTCTTTCCATTGGAGTCTCAGATGACACCTCCCCCCTAGCTGCACATCGAGTCTTCCATAAAGCCCAAGAAATAATAATGGGAAGAACTCCACGTGTGACGCCCCGACCCCCTCGTACGGCAAAGCGGGAATCGTGATGTCGGGATAATGACAACACGGGTCACACATCCCATGATAAGTGCTAAAGTGTGTGCAACATGCAACAGTGCACAACAAAAGTCACAGCGATTAGTATAAATAAGTCAACTAAGTACCAGAAATTTAAATACAAATATCCAAAATAAATTACCTTTAAAAAATCATACAGTCATCCCAAAATATATTACAAACGGCAAATATATAAACAAGTGATAAAATGAATCTCGACACACGAGAGCAATCCCAGATCGCTCTTCCAATGGAGCCAACCCCTAAGGCTCGTCATCCTCATCTGCATCAAAATCTGTGATACCATAAAACGGTACCGTAGGTAAGTAATAATCCAAATAACTCACGAGATAAAAATGCATTAATGCAACCAAAAAACAAATCCCAAAACCTCATTTTCCCCGGAAACGATTATTTTCCAACACACTAAAAATCCCATTGTAGCCAAAAATATAATCTGACATTTTTTTCCAGAAAATGGTTCACACAAAAACCAACCATTTATCGGAAACTGTAGGCGGGAATCGCAGGTGGGACTATACCACCATCCCTACCGCATGCACCGTAGGCGGGTATCATAGGCGGGACACGACCACCATCCTTGCTTACCACCATCCCTACCACGTGCACCGTAGGCGGGACTCTACCACCATGCTTACAGTCTCTTTCCATTCACATGAAAATCCAATTTTCAATAAACACATGAACATGGATGCAATTACATGAAATCTCAGTTTCTTTTACAAACATGAACAAGCGTGCAAACATGGAATGTACAAGACACGGCATCAATATCCAACAACCAACAAATCCCAATATAAATCAATCACACAAACAACTTCATCCTCCAATCCATCTGACCCCCGTACTCCTCGACTCAGTCTGGCATAACTAAACAGTTCACAGTAAAATGAGTTAGTACAAATATATATTTAAATCATAAAAGTTCATTGGGAAGATACTTACAACGCTATATAATAATTTTTGAGGGATCACGGAGCTACAAGAAGTGGCAACACAGCTACAGAACAGTGCCAAATGCACTGTGGCTGTGGGTCTCGAAGACCCACTTTTGAACGGGTGCAAACGAAGACCCGAGATCGACAGGGTAGGGCTTAGGGATGTTTGTGAAGCTAGTGGTGGTGGTGGTTGGCCGTGGATGGCGGCGTAGAGGGCGGTCGAAGACCACAAAGCCCAAAACGAAAGTGTTGATGAATGTACTTCACCAGTGACAGATCGGAGCCGAGAATGGGTGCATTGGGTTGCTATGAGGTCGATGATGAAGTGGTGAAGAAATGGTGGCCGGAGGTGGCGCAACAGCGGCGCTGGAGTAAAGAGAACTCCGAGACTTTAAGCTGTTCATGGAGGAGAACGACGGTGAGTGAGGAGGTACAAACCAGAGGGGGAGGTCGTGGGCTGGGAAGTGTCGTTCGATGGTGGCACACGGCGGCGGGCTAGGGAGGAGAAGAAATCGCACGGGGAAGAGGGAGTGAGGGCCTTCGCGCGCGGGGAAGGAGAGAGAGAGAGGAGAAAAAGAAAAGAGAAGAAAAAAAGAAAAAGAGGAAAGAAAAAATGGAGGGAAAGAAATGAGGTCTAACCCTCACATCTTGGGTCACAAAAATGATCCAACGGAAACGATTTCAAAACAACAAGTTAAATAAAATAATTCAAACGTAGTGATTAAATGAAAATAAAATAATTAAAACCAACAATAACTTAATTTAATATGAAAAGCAATTTAAATGCATAACAATAATTAATATTAAGAAAGCACATCAAATTAATTTTCACAAAATTAAAAATCATAAAAATTAACCTACTAAAAAAAATCCGACAACTTTAAAACAAGAGAATAAATTTTTGAATAAATAAAAATAATCCTTCAGTAAAAAAATACACTAAAAAT
This sequence comes from Juglans nigra, assembly GCA_002916485.2. NCBI lineage: Eukaryota > Viridiplantae > Streptophyta > Magnoliopsida > Fagales > Juglandaceae > Juglans > Juglans nigra. The sequence continues at coordinate 5,666,910 of CM036126.1, forward strand.
ACAAGGTGTTACACCACGTATCCACCCTTCTTGAGATTGTGTTGTTGCTCGTTGGCACCAAAAGGACATCATACCTTTCCAGTTTCTGATCTGCGGTAGTCTTATCTGACACTGATTTGCAAAGTAACTCCATACCTCTTGAGCACTTGTCCCCTCACACAAAATATGATGCATTGTTTCCACTTTAGGCATGGAACAGCAGTGACATTTAGAGGCTAGTGAAATGGCCAGAAACTGAATAACATCATCAGTCGGAACTGCACCTCTCTTCGCCCTCCAACAGAGAAAAGACATTTTCTTAGGAATATTTGCTTGTCGCAACCACTTTCTCCAGTCACATAGTTCTCCATGTTGCCTAGAGATCTCCCAGGTATATTTAGTGGTAAAGTCACCCTCCAAAGAATGTTTCCAAATCAACACATCTAGCCTATGTTGCAGCCACATGCCAGATTCACGAATTTGCTACAAAACCTCATATGGAACCAAGTCCCGAATGATTTCAATTTTCGAGCCCCTTTCATCTATTACTTCTGACAGTAGACTACTTCCTACCACTAGACAAAGATCCTGCAAAGGACCACACCCAACCCAATTATCCATCCAAAAATTTAAATAACCATTCCCCACCAACCAGTTAGAATTCAGGATTACTCTAGGCATTAACTCTATTATACCCTTCCAAAACGGGGATCCTTTGTTCATCTGAATCACCTTGTAAATATGCTCCAGCGCAAGATATTTTTTCTAAAAAAATCCACCCACATAGAGTCCCCCGTTAACAATTTCCATCCAAATTTCATAAATAAAGAATCTTGCACCTCCATCAAATCTCTAACATCAAGGCCGCCCTCCTCCACTGGCTTACAAACCAAACTCCATGAGACCCACTTACGGTTCCTAAGCTCCATCGATGATCCCCAAAGGAAATAATTTTTTTCTTAGGCATTACAAACACAGCCTTGGGCATTTTCAAAATTGATACCATATGGATTGGCATATTTTTCAACACATGTCTAATAAGAATGATCTTCCCCCCAAAAGATAAGATCTTGCTTTTCCATCCTGCCAATCTTTTCTGAATCCTTGCCAAAAAACCATCAAATAAACTAATCTTCAAACACCCCACATAAAGAGGAATTTCCAGACACGGCCATGCACCCTCTTCAAGCCCGGAAATCAATTTGAGTTCATTCTTTCTATCCATAACAATAGAGGAGGAGAAAAAAATAGTAGACTTACTCGAGCTAATCAATTGTCCAGACATCTCTTCATATCGGTGCAATGTTGTCATGAGGTTCCTGATGGACACCTTTCCACCATTTGTAAAAATCAAAATATCATCTGCATACAGTAAATGAGAAATAAGGGTACCTCCACCCGGATGATAAGGTTTTATACGCCCCAAACTAAATTGTTGATGAAGCATACGAGAGAGAATTTCCTGAGATAAAATAAATAGATAAGGTGATAATAGATCACCTTGCCGAAGTCCACGTGATGCCTAAAAAAATCCTTTAGTACAACCATTCAACATCACCGAATAATATGGGAAAGAAATAGCATTGTGAACTAGATTCCTCCAATTATCTGAGAAACCCAATCTATGTAAAACTTCCATAAGGGACTTCCAATTAAGTCGTACGCCTTTCCCATATCAATCTTCATCATCACATTACCCCCTCTCACCTTCCGATTTATCCCTTGAATCAATTCCTGGGCCAAAGCCATATTATTGAAAATACTTCGTCCTGGGATGAACGTTGCCTACTCCTTGGAAATAATTCTTTTAAGAATTGGAGCCAATCGAACAACCATAATCTTCATCATAATTTTATAGACCACCGAACAAAGGCTAATAGGCTGAAATTTTCCAAATCCCACAGGTTCCTCCACCCTAGGAATCAAAACCAAATTTGTAGACCCAAAGAAAGTAGAAAAAAGTTGACCCACAAAGAAATCATTTGCTATCTCTACAAGGTCATCTTTAACAATATCCCAAGCCAGAGTAAAAAAAAAAAGAAGCTGAAAACCTACCAGGGCCCAGGCTGCTATCCATAGGAGTAGACCAAAGAGCATTCTTGACTTCATCAACTGACGGCATCATACACAGCAAGACATTCTCTTCTGTTGTTGCGGATGGGACTAACAATTCCGGTACATTGGTATTTATGTTAGCTGGAAAACAGCCTCTGAAAAAATCCCACTGCCTCAATATACAAAGCATCAGCCGAATCCAGAACTCTTCCATCTTCAAGAGACATTCTCTCTATTTTTTTATTCTTTTTCTTCACTCTCATAGCAGCATGAAAAAAACTTGGCTTATAATCCCCTTCCGTAAGCCATTTAATCCTTGACTTCTGACAAGCCAAAGTTTCCTCCCTATGAATCCATTGCATGTGTTCTTGTTTAGAAACCATTAAGTCAATTTAGAACTGAGCAGAAAAAGTCCTTGTCACCTCCTCCTCCAGCCAAAGAATTTGAGCTTCCAACCTTTGGATTTCCACCTCAACACGTCCAAAAACGTCTCTATTCCATTTCACCAACTCACCTTTTAACCTTTTTAATTTTTTCTAATCTACACCATGGCATATCCTTCCACATTTGTCTCCCAACTCCGCCGCACCAAAGGAAGAAATTCGTCGTGAGAACCCCACATTCGTAGAAACCAAAAAAGCTACGCACAAGTCTCTCTATTGCTGAAAAATCGAATTAACATCAGGGAGTGATCAGACGATGTGCGTGGAAGATAGCTAGTACTTGCCCCCTCAAGAACATTAAGAAATTGCATAATCACCAAAATTTGATCCAATTGAGCCCAAATTCGCCTCCCACCAAGTTGTCCATTACCTTTGAAGGGGAGATCAAGCAAGGCACAATCATGATGCACCAATTGAAATCAGCCTTAGCCCGAGGAGCCTGAAACAAACCCCCAACTTTTTCACTATCATTCCGAATAATATTAAAATCCCCCCCCCCCCCCCATCAAATCAACCATGGCAACCCTTGAGAGTCTTGCAATATGAGATATTCCCATAATTCAATCCTTTTAGCACGTAAACAGCTAGCATAGACAAAATATGTTAACACATGCCTTGAGCCAAGAAAACCAACCCGAGATAGCTTGGTCTGAAATTGAAGTCAACTCAAACTCCAGTTCTACTGCCCAAAACATCCAGATTTTCCCTCCCACTTCTGCATTATTAACAAAAGATGGTAACTTCAACCATCTTGCCCATCTACTACATTTATTAGCATTTAGAAAAGGTTCTAAAATAGCCACCACCAATGGCTGGGTTTTATTCAAAATACGCCGAAGCGTATGTTTCAATGAAATAATTCTCCTAATATTCCAGATCAGTATAGACATCAAAAAATCAAATAAATTTTTTGGAATGCGTACGACTCTCCAGAACAACGATAGATTTCTCTTTTCTCACCCCCTTTACCTTTTTCAATGGAACATGCATTTCTGGATCAGAATAAAAAAATTTTGCAGCCAATTCATTTAACTCACCTTCTTGTTCCCCATCAGAAACCGCTCGGCAAGGTGCATCCTCCTCAATCAAATCTGTAACTGCAAAGAATTCTTCTCTACCCAATCCACCTAGCTCAAATTCCAAAGCCTCATCAACCACCTGTAGAAAACTCCTTGGACCGGATGACTCATATTCTGAAACCACATCAACCATATCACTCCACTGTTCGGGACTTGCTTCATGCATATGTATAGGCAATAAAATCTCCAGCAAGTTGTCCTTCCCCAACTCTTGATTAAAGATAGGCACCTTTGTGTTAGAGCTGCACACATCAGATGTTCGTATCTCATGAAAGGCATTTGGCTATCCAGCCACTTCTGCATCACAAAGAGCAACCTCACAATTTTCATGAACCACTCCCAATTGTGAGATAAATAAAATTGGCTCTGAATGAACATGTTGTGCTGTTTGACGAGCCTAGATACTCTCCAAAATTTCCTGACCCTAAGACCTCGATGCCTCCCCAATCTCAACCTGCGCAATTGGCCTATCTTCCTTCCTCTCTATATTGTCAACCTCCTTCCAGGCCAGTTTTCCCTATTTCGTATTTCCCCTCCTACCGTTTCAACCTTTTTCAACTTGAAAATCACGACCTCGTTTACATCTAGTTTCCGTGTGGCCCTGTTTGCGACAAGAAACGTAGTAACTTGGCACCACCGCATAAAAAACTTCCTGAAAATGGCTAGAACTGCCATGGGAAGGACCCAGCCAGAAAGAGTGCCTCAAAGGACAAGAAATATTCATTTCCACACAAATTCGAGCCGCCTAAGGCCGAGATACACAAGTCGTGGCGTTATCCCGCTTCAAATATTTACAAAAACCATCTCCAATTCTCCACAAAATTGATTCTTGAAAATAATTCAGAGGTAAACCTGGCAAAGTCATCCACACTGGAACCCAAGGCGAATCCTCCTATTTGACATAATCTAGAGTCCAATGAAATACTCGGAAACGCATGTCAAGATTTTCAGAGTTCCCTTTCGCCATCACAGAAATAAAATCCTCTTCCTGAGCCATCCGCATCAACACATTATGTGGGTTTCTCAATTTTCCAATAACTAGTATTGCTTTCAGCCCCCACCAATTATGAATAAATCCCCAAATATGGTCAAGTGAAGGTCTTCCACGTAGGAATTTTAAAACTACTAAAAAAGGGAACGGCTCAAACGACAACTACACTTCCGCTTTTGAGAAAACAAAGAACATTTCACCATCTTGAAATTTCGGATCACGATGTGGTATTTGAATGTTCGGCAGCAATTTAGGATGGGATCCCACCACATCAGCAAAGCGTCGCCCTGTAGTTTCCATCAAGGCCTTCCCATCCCTAGTATTAATTCTTAGCTCTATATTACAGCTTAGATCCTCCCCTTCCTTCCCAAAACCAACCGGCGGCGGCATAGGGTCGACGCCCAGTGCCATGCACGATATCCCTAGGTCGCCTTAACATTGAGAGAAAAATCACCCTAGCACCACCTCACTATGCCTAGAAGATATCTAGGCCTTACTTACTCTCCTATTCTGTCTTTCTTTTCCCTTCCTTCCCATCATCCCTGCAAATGTATATTTGTTATCGATTTATGGGGTAGCCGTGCTAGCTTGAACTTTGTATTTGGAATGATAACATGCTAATGTACATGAGGGCATCTTTGGCTGAAATGTGTCAAATGTAAATTAAAATTGATTACCTATATATATATTATGTATTTATATACATATCTCTCCATCATAATTCTACTGCTTGCACAAGTATAATATTCTCTTCATACAAAGCCAACATCAACGGTGACACGCATTCATGCATATGGACCCCATTGAGTTCCACCTTAAGCTTTGTGACAAAGTTAGGCACTGTTGATATGTAGGTGTACATTAATACTTTGCAAAATTATATTAAAGCAGATGATCCAGACCCATCACCTGGTTAGTTTACAAATCCCTTATATTCTAACTACCTAGATACGTCTATAATATATAAATCCCCACATGAATGCCAATAATTTATAGTTAAACTTCATTTTTTGCGATGCAATGTGGACATTCATTACAATTTTGATCAAATTGTTAGTGACTGGTTTTGCCAAGCGCAATATTGCAAAACGTCTACTTCCCGCTGCCTTGAATTCTTCCAAGGCAAGTAAATATGGTTTGATGTGGTGCAGTTTGTTTTATTCACATCCTCCAAATTCTAATTCAATATCTAAGAGTGTTCATAAGCATGAGCTTATAATAATGTGATCCAGGAATATTAATTCTTCTTGAATTCTTGTTATTATTATTATCTTTAATCTTTTTTTGGTTTTATTATCACATTATTTGGGTGTTTTGTTATCATGTTTGATGCCCTTCAGATTTTTTGCAAATTTAAGGTCCCTATTATGAATTTATTATTTTCTCAAACAAGAATGTAAGGGTTAGATGTTTGAGCTCCATGGTGGTTGGCAGGACTCAACTTGACCATTAAGAATGTGGAGTCAATTTCTTATTTTATCAGATGAATAATTAATGTATTTATATACATTAAATGCATCAAGGATATGATAAGGACAAGTAGTAATTTATTTTTTCTCTTCCTTTGTTCAGCTCAAATATACTTAAGCATATGAACTTTTTGTTTGTTGGTTCAGATTCTATGGCCCCATTGTGTGTTTCTTGTAGAAGTAGACTTACTGATAGTTTCAATTGTGTCTTTGATCAAAAGCTTTTATGGTCTTAAAGAGTTAGAAGCCTACATGACACTTTACTTGATACTCACTATATGCTTATTTTTCAATGGTTGCAACAAAAGGGAGTTTCATTGTTTGGTGCAATTGTAGAAGTTTTAGGTTTTCAGGAACAAGTACATGGGTATGAGCCATTACAATTTTCTCTCATATCATGTATTGAAGATATTGAATAGAGTTACTTATAAAAAGAAGATATTGCTTAGAATTACTATGCATTTTTATTTGGTGTTCACCCCTAGTATATTTATTGAGATTATATTAGCTTATCAAGTTTCTTAATTTGTCAATTTGTTTCTTGCATTTACGCCTGTGTGTATGTTGAAATAAAAAATGAAGGGGAAGATGCCTTCAAGCTAGAAATTTTTGGTGATATCATAATTTTAGAATGCAGAATTTATGATTCTACCATTTCCACTAATTTAAAGGATCACCAAGATTTAAATCATTTGCTTCTCCTTGATGACATATTTATGTAAATAATATTTCTAATAATCTCTTTTATTTTTTGTTGTTGCCCTTTTCTTCTTTACCTATAAAAAAAAAGGTAGATGAGGTTATGTTATTCACTTGATCTTGTTCTTCATTTGAGGAATTTGACAGGAAGGAAGGTTGCTAGTCAGAGAGATGACCTTCGTGAGCTTGTAGAACATTTTAATGTAAGTATTTTTCCTATTACTAGGACAAAGACTTACATTTTTTGGGTTTGGTTCACATATATTGGACCTCCTAGGTATATATTATAAATCCCTTTCTAACAATGTATGAACCTTGTTAGGTCTCCTTTTTTGTGAGCTTTTTATTCTAAATTTCAATGTATGAACCTTGCATACATCAAAATTTTTGAGTTTATGCTATGTTGATAAGCTTGTATTTGGCTGCTTGGAAGTAGAATTGATGTAAGTTCATGATGTTTAATAGAAAAGTTATATTCTTTTGCATGCTATGCGATGGTATAAATTGCCAATTAATATTTTCATTCAATATATCTACAGTTTTGGATGCTAAAGCTTTTGTGGCTCCATTTGGATTGATGTTTTAAATGATATAATGAAGCATATATACTAGTTGGACAGATTATCTCTTGTTTGGAAACTGTTTCCATGTAATGTATATATGTGATGTAACACCCGAACCCAGTCAAGCTCATTTTATTTATTTATATTTATATTTATATTTATATTTTCTTCACACGTTAATTTTTTTCCGCATGTTTATTTATATTTTTCTTCTTTCCATCTATATTTTTTTTTAACCCTAAGCTTCCTGTCGCCCATGGCATCCATGATCTCACACGTCTCTAGTGTATTTTTATCCATTCCATACACACGCACGACTCAGTTTTCATCCACGCACACGTCTCCCTCATCCCTCTAGGGTTTTCTCATCACATTTATATATACACACAGATACACTTATCCCTCGTGCATGATGAAGCCAAGCTGCCGCTGCCCTCCTTTCATGACCTCGGCCAGCCAAACTTCCCAGAGCATCTACCCTCCTTGGTGAATCACTGCCATCTCCCAAACTCCTCCACAAAACCTTTCCCAGCCACTAGGCGTCGCAGTCGAGCCCAGCCCGAGAAACAATTGGTAGTTGTTCTGTGCATTGTTTCCTTAAAAACCAACTCCAGTGCGACTTCACCATCAGTGGACGCAAACTGGGTTGTCCACCGCGCGTAACCAACTGTCGAGACCTCACCACAGCGCCCACTGCCCAGCCACACGAAGATGTCGCCTAACGTCCTGTAGCCTCTACTGCAAGCTTCGGTTTCCTCTATTTTTATATCCAAAAACAGAGCAACGTTCAGCCACTATAAACCACTGCAATACCCTCCATCGAGAGCCCCACCACGTTGTGACCCCACCTCACGAAAACCACCACAGTTAACTCTACCGCGAGCCATCCCTCTCACAGAAAATCCAGCCGTTTATTCCCCTGTTTTTAGCCACCCGAAACAGAGGTCCACCCACTGAACCACTGCACTGCACTGCACCGCACCGTACCAGCCCCTCCAGCCAGCCCCGTCGCGCCTTACCCCTCCTTGCATGCCTTGGTTTCCCTTGGGTAAGCTCCTACCGCCGCATACTTGCATTATTCCGTGTGTTTATTCGTTCGGTCTTGTTCTTATAAGTTTTATACGTGCATAATATATATTATATATATAAAATGTTAACCTAATAGCTGAGTACTATTACCAATCTGCCTTAGTGTACTTTTTAGATATTTGTTTTCGAATTATAGGTCTTTTTGGGTTTTGTACTTTAAATAGGTTGTATCTTAAGTTTCATAAAATATTATTTTTGTAGAGATAATATTTTAATAATATTGTTAACTAAAGGATGTAAACCTATTTTTTTAAGAGTGGAGTTTTTCATGGCGTATTTTATAAGATTTTTAAAGTAGTCTAAGTATTCTTTTATTTTATAATACGTTGTCGGTACTTTAGATATTTTAAATATTACTTTTTATTGAGTTCCGTAATTGTCTTAACACTTGTTCGATTAAATCTCTTATTCGGTACGAATTCGATTAAGTGGATATTGATGGCTTTAGAAAATGATGGTATTTTTGGAATTATGAGAATTTTAGGTTTTGACGATTTAAAATAGGTTCCTTTAGCAATTTAGGTTTAAATATCGAAATACGTGATTGATTGAAAATTTATGAGAATTACGTGATTTTTATAGGTGACGATTAATATTTGTTCGGCATTTGGAGGAAATTTTTGAAAAGCTAAGAAGTTCAGGTAAGCAGGATTCCTATGCTAGACTTTGCATTAAAATAAAATAAGTTGAGGTTATTTTTGGAAAATATACATATTTGATTATGAAAAGAAATTTGAACTACCTCAGTTATTTGTTCTGCATTACTAATGAGATTCTGTTTAAGAAGAAATTATTTTCTATCATGACTGATGTAGATATGAGCTTATTTTTGACATTCTGTTTCTGAACTTTGAAAAGGGAGCGAATATGAAATTTTGTGCATAAATTATGTTATGATATGATGCTCTGATACGATGATGATGATGAATCAGATATGTTATGCCAAAGTACTTTGGAAGATTCACATTCTGTTTCTGCTCGGTTAGCTACCGGGGTTTGCACAACCCTACCACTAGGGTTAAACATGGTATTTGTTCTGATATGATAAGATAAGATGTAATGTTTCAGCTTATGCTATGCCAAAGAGATTTTGATTATGAATATTTTTGAACTTTCGCTCTGATATTTTTGATGACATGTTCTGGCGTTGCATTTTGAAAACATTATTCTGAAAGAAAATATTTTTGTTCTACATTCTGAACTTTGTAAATGCTCATGTTTACATACTAGTATATGTCCTTTGCTTACTGAGTAGTTGATAACTTACCCCTTATCTCTATATATTTTTCAGATAATTTTGATGGTTCAGCTAGAGAACAAGAGTATGAAGTTTTAGCAAGGTGTGATAATCGAAGTGGAATAAGTGCTTGAGGGTACAAGTACTTATTTGAGAGTCGTAGTTAGTAAACTGATTTTATTTTTCAGGTATTTGGATTTAATGAGTTATGGATAATTTCGAGTTTGGAGAGTTTTTAATTTATGTTACTGAGATTTTCTTTATTGTCCCATGGAGGAACTTAGATATTGGGATTGATTAAATGGATTAATATTTTATGGAATTTTCTGGATGTTATAGTTGTATTATTTAAGTTGATTTTAGTTATTAAGAGTTAACTCTCCGGGCCTCCGGGAACGAGGCGTTACATGTGATGTTTAGTGATTAAAGTTAGTTTGAAGATATACATTTATAATTGTTCAATGGAAGGTCTTGAATTTTGTTATGTAATATAGAATATGAAAAGGTGAATGGAACTTGAATGAATATGTATTGTGTAGTATTTTTGGGCTAGCTTTTGTGTAGGAATGGAGGAAGGGCTTTTTACATTGAATTTGAATTAAATTCTGTAGCTTGGATTGATGTTTTAAATTTTAGATGGGCATTTGGATGGAATGATGAAGTTGTTGGATCTTTGTAATGAACTATAAAGTGAAGCATGGAAGCTCACTTGAAGGCTTACTTTGAGAATTAGATATTAAATGGAGTTGTATTGAGAAGATGTAAGGGATGTGTATAGGCATGGATTGGATGTAATAAGTTGGAAATGTGTGACTTTAAGGACTCCTTGATTATGGCTCTGAAGTTAAGAGTATGTAGTGTAACAGCCCGCTAGAAATTCATTGGTGAAATTTCTATTGACTTTAGGAATCTCGTGAAAATCTCATAAGTTTTTACGAATCAACCAATCGCTCAGGTTTTAGTCTGTCGTCATAATCAGTGTTATCACTCACTATGGTGCTAGATTTGTGAGTTTAATTATTTGAGATAGTTAGAAGTGTCAGAATGCGTTATGGTCTGCGCCATTAGACTCAATGGATTATTTAGAATTTTATGGCGCAATTACCATTTTCCATAATTCCGGACGAAAAGTCTGTTGGAAATTGTGAAATTATTTTTAGAGGCACTTCGGGGTTGAATTTCGGTAAACGATTTTCACTATAGGTTAATATGAATATTTAGAATTTTTCAGTACTAAGTTTATTATGCATTTTTTTGGAGTGAATAGTAACTCGATAAGCGCACCCAGTGCACTGTTTTCAAAATCACAGTGTGAAATGTCCAAATTGGGTTGGAGGAGTTTTATTTGGACACTTGGCAATATCTTAGCCACACATAGTGAATAACATTAGAGACTTGGTACAAAGAGGAACCATTAGATGGAATTGTGAAGGAAGTCAAAGTGTGAGATCATGTCACATAAATAAAGCTTTGTTTCATCTGATCAACCAAATTGTGCCAAACCAAAGAGGGTTTCAATCCTAGAAAAATCCTAAATGGTTGGAATCCAATTGAAACCCCAAAAGCTTGGTTGAAACCAAAATCCTAAACGGTTTCCCCAAACCCTAAAGTTGGTTTCCAAACCCTTTTTGACCCGATTTCTAGCATTGTGTTTAATCACTTGATTAAATCACTTCCACATGCTATTAATTAATCAAATCCTTGTTATGACATCATTATCCAACTTTTTAAACCTTGGAAATTTGATTGGGTCAAAGAAAAATTGGTTTTGGGCTTGATAGCATCTCAAACCCTAACCAAACCCCCTTTAAACCCCAAATTGAAACCCACTTGGTGGGGCCCACCAAGGCCCACGAAATTGGCCACTTTGGCAAAGCTTCTTGGAGAAGTTTCCTCCCCTAGATGGCAGACCATCCACTGCCATTGGCTGCACCCAATCGTGCCTTGATGTGAAGTAGAAATCCACTCCATCAACCTCCATCTTTCACAGCTGCTGCAGGCAGTCTTTGCCCCTCACTATTCTCCACTTTATGTCACATAGCCACCTCCAATCGAGGGTCATTCCAGCCCAAAACTTCCCCCTCCAGGAGTCTATAGTCGTGCAAGGCACTTTTCATTCCATTTTATCACTTCTTTTCCCCCGTTCTTAGAGAGAAACCCAAAAGAGCTCTCTCGGGCAGATTTCTGGGACATTTTGCGTGGCCATTTTAGACCCTTGTAAGTATTTTCCCAAGATGATTCCTTCACATAAGTTGTTCGTATTTGAGTCTAGTTTCCGTGTATATCTTATTAGTCTCATTTCATTCTCATTTGGTTCGTCAAAAGTATTTTGAACTATGGAAATGTCATTCTGGCTTTGAAACTGGAGAGTATGTTATGTCTTGGAAGTTTTGACCAAGCTAATGGACATATCTTGGTCCGAAAATTTTGTGGAGTGTTTTTAACATGTGTTTATGAATTTTCATTGAGGGTTTTGTTGCTTGAATAAAACTTTTGATGATAGATTTTCTTAGAGTTAGAAACTTGAAAAATGGAAGTGGAAAAACAGTTTATGTTTTGTGAAAGTTTGAATATTTTGTGGTTTAATCTTATTCCAAAAGCTTTGATATTTTTATATGATGATCCTAAGCCTCTTATATACATGTTAGGATATTATTTCGAAGATATTTAATATTATTTTTAAAGATATGATTTTCTATGCAAGAGGATTTCGGTTTTTGCCTAAGATATGATGTTTTTGGGTTAGATCCATGTTTTATTGAGTTTTAGCCATGTGATTTTAAGTTTGATGGCTGGATCTTCTTTGGGATACAATTTAAAAACCATGAGATGTTTTAGTTTGAAGATCACATGTGTATAAGCCATGGATCAAGAGATTGATCAAAGTTAGTGGAGAGAAAAGTTTCTGTTTTGGACTAAGTTTAAAAACCAAGAACTACAAGTGTTGTTTTGTGATTTTTGGTGACTTTGGTTGATGATTTAAAGCATGGTTGATCTTAGGATGATGTTATGAATATGTTAGAAGTAAGATTTGTTTTTTTTTTGGAATTCTTGGAGATGTTTTTATTAAGGTCAAAACTTGTGATTTAAGGGTTTACTTTTTGTTAAAAAGTTTGGATCTTTTTACAAAACGTTTGGTGTTGATGATTAGCTTTTCTTGGATATTTTAAGTGTATTTTTAAACTTAGGATAGGAAGATCCTTGTTATAAAATTTTGGTTTAATCATGGGTTTTGAATATGGAAGAAATTGGAACCACAATCAAGAGAAATGGTCTGTGAATGTTTCGGCCATTGTGATTTTCCATAGTTGTGATTGGTTTTAAATTTTTTTGAATTGTTATTTGAGTCTAGGACAAAATTTACATGAGGAATGTAAATTTTGGTAATTTTTGGAGTTAGGATGTGAAATCCTCAAGTTAGGGGTAAAATGGTCATTTGCCCACATGTAGAGGGTAAAATGGTAATTTTAATCTAAGTTGTCTCTTTTCACATTTCTAATTGTTATTAATTAAAGTTCTAACTTTTTGAATATCCTCTTACAGTTCCTCGTGTTTCGCGCTTATTCTAGTAGAACGAGACGATCGAGGTAAGTTAGCTTTTAACTTACTATCAGTTTAATGTGTATGAGTGATAAGTAAGGGAACTAAATTGTATGTATGCATGTTATCATATGTGCCATGCCAAGTCATTACATATTTATCTATTACACAGAATTTATTCTGTCATGAATTATTCATCTGTTACAAAAGATATTCTGTCACGTATTCCTATACATTGCAAGTATGTCATGTTAAGTTAAGTATGCCATCTGTTACATGTATTTAATGTCACGTAATATTCACTATCACATGTTACACCATGGTAAGAAATGTTGTCCGTTATATGGTATGCCATGTTACGAAATATTGCATGTTACCTGTATGCCATGTTATGAAATGTACTCTGTTACATTTATGTCTTGAAGTATGTCATGAATGTCATCTTACGTTCATGTCACGTTATGCTAAGTTAGGAATTTTGTCTTTTATGTCACGTTCATGTTACGTCACGTTACGAAATGTCATGTATGCCAGTTAAGTTATTCATGTCAATCACGACCCTAAGCGCTAGGATGGGGTAATATCCTAGTGGAACTCCTTTGTTCACGCTGGAGTGTCTAAATAGGTGTGAAATTTCCTGGATTGATGAAGTACAGTCAACAAATTGAGAATGGGGCCTAATTAGCTGGTCACCGGAGCGCGCCAGGCACTAACGCCGATGGTGCCACACATTATGTTACGTGTGTCCACAGCAAGTGTGGCACAAACAAATAAGTAATGGGGCCACAACAACTGTAGAGTATGAAGTATGGGGCCACAACAACTGTGGAGCATACACTACGTGAGACACAGCAATTGTGACATGTAGAATATGTAGGGCCACAACAATTGTGGAGTACGTATTAACGCACTCACAGCTGGTATAGAAACCTGTGATGTGATGCGGTAATCGGCAGGGATACATGGCTCAAGGAGACCTGTTTAGCACCCATATGGTCACTTTAATGATTAAGTCTATTGAATAAGATTTCAAGTTCATGTATTTCACGTTCAAGCCATGTTTCAAGTTCACGTTATGTTATGTTATGTTATAGTTTACGTTTACGCAATCATGGTAATCCCATGAGACAAGAATATGTTTCAAGTTCATGTTATGTTATGTTCACGTTTACGTTATGTTCCAAGTTCACATTTATGTTATGTCATGCTTAAGTTCATGTTCAAATTATGCATGTTCACGTTCATGTTATGTTTCAAGTCCATGTTATATTTTAAGTTCACGTTCATGCTATGTTTCAAGTCCATGTTATGTTTCAAGTCACGTACATGCTAAGCTTCAGTTTCAGTTTAAGTTATGCCAGTTATGTTATGTTGTATGTCAAGTTATGCTATGATTACTTTTGATTTGATTATGCATTCATGCTTTTACTGCCATGTATGCATCATTAACCTGTGTGGAAGTTTTCTATTAACTTGCTGAGATTTGTAATCAAATCTCACTGTGGTAGTCCCAACTACCATTCCCTTCGAATGGTAGATTTTGTTATAGGATCTGAAGGAGAACCAGGAATCGACCAACTGGAAACGGTCGACTAAGCGACGGTGCGACGTAGATGGTAGTACAGTATTTACCTCAAATTACTACTTGTATTTGTGGAGTTCAATCTCCAGCACTCTTTTGATCACAACCATATGGACTATTGTTGTGATCTTAGTTATTTAACATGTCATTAAGTATGAAGTATATTTTAAGTATTTGGGATATTTCAATTTGGTGCATAATATTGCTAAAGAAAGAAAGAAATTTATTATCCGCTGCGAATATTGCATAATGCTAGATGCATGTTAGGAACATTGCATCTTATATGTCATGAACGGGGGCAAGTAACCTTGTGTTGCATGTCCCGACGCTTCAGATGTCCGCCCGATCCCAAGAGGAATCTGGGGGCGTCACATGTAGTCAATGGAGCATGAAGTTTGTTTAGAAAAAATGGTGAGGCTATGGATTAGTTATGTAAGTTAAGTCTCTGGTTCCTTATTGAGATTGATATGCTAAAACCTATGTTTCAAGGTTATGAACCTTGGTTTGCAAAAGTGTTGTAATGGGGTGTCTAAGAGTACCTATTGGTGTAAGTAATAAAGCCATGGATGTTAGATAAGGATGTATTTAATGAAGGATGCCACAAGCCTTGAAGTTAAGGTTTGGATTTCTTGAATGTTTATGTGTTACTATGTAGTTAGTGAAATCAATGATGAAATGAAATTCAAAACAAAATGATTTAAATGAAACAAAAGAATCTATGCATGAAGACATAAATGAGGGGCCAAATTAATGTTATGAAGTTTTGGTACTAAATAAATTGGTAGATTGTATTCTGTTTTAAGGCTTTTTTCTGAAACATTATTTCTAGAGAGTATAGTTCGTCGGAAATAATGTTTCCGGCGAGTATATATCGCCGCAAAAATCCTTTTGCAGTGAAAATTACTCGCTGGAAAAATATCAAGGCTTTCTTGCCAATTTTTAATTTTTTGCGATGATATATATCGCCACAATCAAATTTTCTCAACGATTTAACATTAAATGGGAAGGCCTTTCTAGCGATTTTTTGAATAATTGCGACGTAAAAAAATTGCTGGAAAAAGTAACTATTTGTGGTATTTTTGCAATTCGCTGGTTTAACTTATAACTGAGCAGACAATTGCGATGAACATTTGGCACAGTAAAAATCGTCGAGAAAGATCAAATCCGGCAATTTTAGGGGTTATTTTCAATCATTTTTGGCGCTGAGAAATACTGTTTTCCTTATAGTGATAATTAGTTTATATAAAACAAGATTTTGAAAAAAGATTTTGTGTTTATCATTTCATTTGTACGCCAAGTGAAAAAAGACAAAGAAAAAGAAAAGAAAATAAGAGACTAGCTACTACAAGCTCGAGGTCAAGGAGGAGCCTCCATAGAGAAGATGAAAACGAGAAAGAGAAAGAATCCATATTAGATTACCTAAAGAGACCAATTAAAAGAGAAAACTAAGCTAGGATGGTAAAAAAATATAAGCCAAAAGACTCAATATGAAACAACAAATAGGATAGCTTACTCTGTTGTTTAGTAGTGGACGTACAGCACAAAAACCTTAATTTATTATTTGGATTCTTGAGGATATAATTAAGTCTAGGGCTGGCCTCGTTGTAATAATCTCGATCTGAGCTAGAATAAAAAAACCAAAACCAAATGGCTTCTAATGGCGTATTCCCATAGTATATGTAGCCAGTGGTCCTTAACTATATACATATATTTTATATATATATATATATATATATATATATATTTGTTTTTTTTTTGTTGGAAGAACGACTCTCATGAACATGGCAAATCCAAACACCAAACAAACAGCCGTTATCGGCCTATGGAATAGATATGTGTGCAAACCAACAAATTAAATACCACTCAAAATTTGTATTATTTTGCCTAGCTAGCTAGCTAGCTAACTCCACGTACATGATCACCAGCAACCAACCATATGCTGCCATATATGCACGTACATCTCCTTCTATGCATGCATGCATAGATCATAAACATAAGATCAGGAATTGTTTGGGAACTCTACTTTCGTTCGACTGTTATTTTAATGATTCTTATGAAATGACCAAAACCTAGTACTATATAGCCAATGAGTTATTCTCTCTCTATAGAATTTCACCAAACTGTAGAATAAAAAAGATTTGGAGCACGACAACGACGATTGAGAACATGAGCGCTATAAATGGGGGGGGGGGGGGGGGGGGGGGGGGGGGGGGGCTTGGTAGGGGATTACTGCTTTCCTTGTAGTTGTTAGTTGCTTCTTGCCATCAATAGGGTTCCATATAGAGGGAGCAATGTTGTTTGGGAAATCTCTTTTGCTTCAAATGCATTTGATGAAATACTGGCCATACTAAGACCTGTAAGATGCAATAGATTTATTTGACTAAAGAAGTTTAGAGGTATAATTTGAGTTTTGATTGCTTTCAGTTTCTAATTCCTCAAAATTGCCAAATCAACCATATCAACCAATCCTTGACAAACGGTTACTTTGAGGTTTGGGTCAATCTGTTGGAACCAAACACCTAACTCGATTTGGGTCAACCTTGAATCTCTTCAAATAGAAGAGCGATTATAAGTTCGTCTACTCATCGAACTGGGGGATTGATTCATAGGCCTACCTTTTTTTTTTCTTTTTTGAGTAGAAACATCTTATATTCATTCATCAAACTAAATTTCATCATCACATTGTTTCTCAAGACAAACAAGACTGTGAATACATGAAGGACCATCTTCTAACCATACTGTTTTGCTTTCCAATTCCAATGCTTGCTTTGCTACCTGGTGAGCTACCTTGTTCCTTCCACTCGAGGTATGCAGCACCCTCCAAGTTGGTCTGTCCATAAGGATTGTCTTTATGTCTTCAATCACTTGACCATACCAAGAACAATTCATCTCTGAACTATTTACTTCTCTAATTGCAGCAACAAGAACACCTTCAAACTCCACCTCATTAAGACCAATCTCTATACAGAAAGTTGACGCCGGACAGAATAGCGATTATTCTGCAGGCTAGTTTCAACAGATAATTCACAGGAAAGAAAATAAGAGAATTTCCCAAAAACACAGAGAAAACGTCTCTGATGTTCAATTCAAATTATCAATATTCAAGAATGACCAAATCAACCCACAAGTCGAGCTGTAATAGTTGAAAATTGACTTTATTGGAATTTTATCAAAAATAGCAAAATCTCAATAATCATGCCAAAATTAAACACTTAAATAAAGAAGTAGTCTGCCAAAAATTTGGCCCAAATCGAGTTTAGAATCACTTCCAAAACAGTAAATGGAATATTACCATAAAATGAAACAAAAACTAAAAATAAGAAATCGAAGGGGAAAATAGTAGAATTTGACTTCAAAAATGATGTATACCAAGCATAGATGGGTGCCCACAACGTGCGCACTGAAAAGAGCTTTCTGAATTCGGGTTATATGCGTGATTCTGATACCTGTAACCAAAGTTATGGCCAAAATACCGAAACGTGCCCAAAACTGCCCCAATCAAAGAAAGATCACGATTTCCTGCCCTCTTTGCGCTGATCTGCCACCTCTAGGTATTTCAGCGTAGTCAATGTGCAGTTTGACAACTCAACATTATCTGTCTCAGATCCTCCTGCATCAAAAGTTAAGGACCTCCACAAGCCATAGAGTTCAGCTATCACCTGGTTGTTTACATATAATTCAGCTATCACCTGGTTGTTTACATATAACTAAGGCATTCCTAAAGTTGCTATTAAGTCACCATCAAAATTTCTAATTACTACTCCTGCCCCCATTTTGCATATTTCTCCCTTAAAAGCAACATCCCAATTTACCTTCATCAATCCACTATCTGGTTTCTACCATCTGCCTTCTCTACTCATTGAAGAACACACTCTATCTTCTCGAAATAAAACCCCTTCTTGAGCCTACTGAAAATCCCCATAGCCAGCTAGAGCACTGCTACATACCACCCTTGGACTCTAAAATTTTATTCGAAGTTTAGCTTGTTTCTTCTAAACCAGATTTTCTGTAAAACACATGCTACCTCTTCCAACTTCTACATATTTAACCCTGAAACCAACATCTCCCATACATTATTGAATTCATCCTCAGTATTGCTCCATTTATGCAAAATACTTAGCTGCTCAGCCCAGACATCTGAGGCAGCCCCACAACTCCATAGTGCATGACATGTTGTCACCTCCGATTGCTCACAAATGGGACATAACGCTGTTTCAGTTATTCTCCTATTAAACAAGTTCATTTCCGGGGGAATTGCCTCATTAATTGCCTTCCACATGAAAATCTTCATTGCCTGTGGCACTCTCAGCTTCCATATACTTTGACTACCAACAAAGACTTTACTTGTATTTGATTGCTCTCCCTCCATATGCTTCTTCCTCTGAACTGCTAAGTAGTATGCACTCTTCACAGTGAACAATCCATTACTGCTTATTCCCCAGATTATCTTATCTACAAATCCTAATTTGCTCAAAGGTAGACTGTAAACAATTTTGGCTTCATCCTTGTTCAACACTCTGAAAATTAGCACCTCATCCCAGCATTTATTATCGTGATTAATCAACTCACTCACAGTTGCCCCTGGTCCATAACCTTTACAGGTGATTGCACTTGAAAAGTGCTTTGAGTAGGCAACCACTTATCTTTCCATATCCTGATCTGTCCCCCATTTCCTACTCTCCATCTCATTCCTGCCTTGACTAGTGGCAATACCCCCCAAACACTCCTCCATAAATAAGATGGGCCGGCTCCTAACTTTGCATTAAAAATACTTCCATCTTTATAGTATTTCTCCTTTATAATCCTTGCAGCTAGAGAATGAGGATTAGTTATAAGTCTCCAAAGCTGCTTAGACAATAGAGCTTGGTTGAAACAGTACAAATCTCTGAAACCCAACCCTCCTATATTCTTTTACTCCCCCACCTTTTCCCAACTCCTCCAATGAATTTTCTTTCCCTGATCTAGGTTACTCCACCAAAATCTTGCCATTAAATTTGACATTTATGTGTACAACCTCTTGGGAAACTTGAACACACTCATAGCAAAAGCTGGTATTGATTGAAGGATTGATTTAATTTAATAAGTACTTCTGTTCCTACTGGTGACAAAAAAGTATTCTTCCAATTATGGATCTTATTCCATATTCTTTCCTTCACAGTCCTGAAAGAATTATACTTGGATCTACCCATCATAGTAGGTAGACCTAAATACTTTTCTAAATCTCCACCAACTCTGGCCCCTGACCTCCTTATTATCTGCTCTCTAATATGCCTTCTTGTGCACCCACTGAATACTATTGATGTTTTCAACATATTCAGCTTCTGTCCCGATGCCCTTTCATATAAATCTAGCAATTTCCTCAGCCACTCCCATTCTTCTAAAGTAATCATATGCAAAAGGCAGATGATTTATTCTAGTCCCCCCTTGCTACTGAAACTCCTCTTAACCACCCTTGTCTTTTTGCCTTGTTGATCATTGCTATGAAACCTTCCACACATAGAAGGAAAAGATAAGGGGATAAAGGGTCCTCTTGTCTTAACCCTCTTGTGGGAATAATACTTTCTCCTGATTTCTCCTGGTTGTCCATTAATCAAAATTTAATAATCAACAGTGCTGACACATTGCATAATTAAATCTATCCACTTCTCCCCAAAACTCAACTTCTGCATGATACCACTCAAAAAACACCACTTCACTCTATCATAAGCTTTAGCCATATCTAATTTAACATCCATACTACCCCTTTTCCCTTTTGTCTAGACTTAATAGAATGCAACACTTCCTAAGCAATAACAATATTGTATGTTGATTGAGCTGAGTTATTGCATATTTTATGCATCTAAAACAAATATATTTTAATTCTTTCATTACATTATTATTGGTTTTAAATGAAAAAATGGTTAAGATGCATAAATCCGAGTTGTGATTTAAATTGATTTATAGCATAGTTAATGTTTAATTTTATAACTTGTGATTTAATTGGGAAATATTTCTTCATATGCACAACCCATTTTTTATATTCTATTCTTTCTTTTGATTTTATTTGATTTTATTTTTTTCTAATTTCTATTTTATTTCATTTTTCTTTCCAAGCCAAGAAATGCAAAAGCATGAGAAAAGTCAAAGTTCTCGTGGTGTTTGGACTTTACACACTCAAAGGAG
Organism: Juglans nigra; assembly: GCA_002916485.2. Taxonomy (NCBI): domain Eukaryota; kingdom Viridiplantae; phylum Streptophyta; class Magnoliopsida; order Fagales; family Juglandaceae; genus Juglans; species Juglans nigra. Next base: position 5,687,798 of record CM036126.1, read on the forward strand.
AGTCTTTTGGCCTGGGACGGACTCACATGAAAAAAGCAAAAAAAAAAAAAAAAAAAAAAAAAAAAAAAAAAAAAGAAAGCCACGCGCCGCACACACAAAAAAAAAAAAAATGAGGATTTTTTTTTTTATATACATTCAGACGCAAGACGTAAAGGAGTTTTCTTTTTTACCGTTGGAGACACACACTATTAGCTCATATTGCATTAATTATTTTCTAATCTAGCTTAGGTCTTAGTTTAGTTTTGTTAATCTTTTAGTTCCATTGCATATTAGGTTAATTAAGACTTATTTAATTTCATTTTTATTAATTAATTTTTTGATTAATTGAGATTGTTTAGCTTAGTTGGTTCCTTGATTGTTAATTTCAATTTGTTAGTCTTTTACATTTCATTTCGACACTAAAAAAAATCTAAAAATATGAATCTTTAATCCCATTGCACTCTTCCATTCATTGCACATACCACAACTTTTATTTTCTCTTTGTGAATATTTTCACTATTTTGAACGAGTTTGATTTTAAACAACTTTCCCTGAGGAGACAATATAGGAATTTATTCCTAATTATTACGCGAAATCCTCCTACACTTGAGACAACATTTGTGCTGCTCATTTTTTAGTGAGTCAAGTTTTTAGCACCGTTGTCGGGGGAATAGTTGCTTGACCTAAATTTAAACTCGTTATTTTTATTTTTATATTTAATGTTTCTTTCACTATCTTATCTTTGATTACACATTTCACTTGTCACCTACTACTCAGTCGCTTGAACCTTACATATGTTATTTGGACTGATGTTTCATGTCATGAGTGAGAGACAATTCAAATTGGTTGCTTAGAGTTACATCGAGCACTGAAAGTAGTATACATAGCTTAGAGATAGATAACTCTTCTGTTTTTTGTACAGACGAGGATATTGAAATTGAACAAACCATGGATGCATCTGCACCACGCACTCTTAGGGATTATTTGCAGCCCACTCGCACCACTACACTATCATTCATTATTTTACATGATGACGCACCTAATTTTTCTATTAAGCATGGCATGATGTCAGTGATACCTTGGTTCCACGGGATGGATTCTGAGAGTCCTTATCAGCACCAACAGAACTTGAGTTGGTCTGCACTACTTTTATCAATAAAGCCACTATTGATGACTTTATTAGACTTCATTTATTTCCTTTCTCTTTAAAGGATAAAGCAAAGATTTGGTTTAATTTTTTGAAGCTTAATTCTATCTCTAGTTGGTTTGATATGCAACATGAGCTCTTACAAAAAAAAAATTTACTTTTCAGAGAACTCAGTATTTACAAGAGCAAATCAGCCAGTTCAATCAGAAATCTAACGAGACTTTCCAAGCCAGGTTGGAAAGGTTTAAGGATTTGGTGAACATATGTCCACATCACGGTTTTGAATCCTAAAGATTGGTGAATTATTCTTACACTAGTCTCACTCCAAAATGCAAACAGTTTGTTCAGACTATGAGCAATGGAGAATTCTTTAGCAAGGAACCTGATCAAGTATTGTCATTTTTTACTATCTTGATGAGAGTGCACAACAATGGAACACTCGAACTGATCGAATTTCATTGACAACACAATCACTGAGGGCTATTGCTGGTGGGGGCAGATATGAGCTTAAGGAGGACACTGACGTTCAAGCCTGAATAGCTGCATTGGCTAGAAGATTAGAGGTCAAATAGACGGAAAAAGTGAGGGTCGTGAAAGAAGTAGAGGCATGCTCTTTATGTGATGATTCAAACCACAAGACCTAGGACTGCCCAATTATGACAGTATTTCAGGAGAATGGGCCTGAGCAAATGCAATCAAGGAACTACGTAGACAGAGCACAAAATCAGCCTTTCTCCAATACATATAATCAGAGGTGGAGAAATCACCTAAATTTCTCATGGATGAATGATCAGCCTGGCCAATCTCCGCTACCTTCTCAGCTCCCATTTAATCAGGCTGCTCCTCAACACCAGTATCAGCCATATCAGAGTTCTCAGAGCTATCCTTTTGTAGCACCTCTAGGATTTTAGCCTCATGTAGCTGCACAGGCCACACAAACAATCAGAACTCTCAGGCCATAAATGACTTATGGGACACTATCAATAAGATGAGCACGACATTGAGCACTCTAGAGAGTGGGAAATTTCAAACGCAGCCTCAGCCTAATCCTCAAGTATACCGACAACAACCACAGCAGGTACATAATGTCTCGGGGGAGGTTATAGAGACGTCGAAGGTCGTTCTTACTTTGAGAAGTGGAAATGAAGTTCCCTAACCTTGGATGAACATGGATAGACAAGTAGTTGCTCGTACACCTGAAGATATAACAGAGACTGATGTAGTTGAAAAAGAACTCAAGGTAGTGAGACCAGAGTCGAAGAAGCCTATGAGTGAAGATGCTGAACCTATTAAGGGGTACCAACCTGTGGCTCCCTATCCTTCGAGATTGGCAGCTGGCCAAAAGAACAAATACCACACTAAGATTCAGGAGATCTTCAAGCAAGTAAAGATTAATATTCCACTCTTGGATGCCATACAACAAGTTCCTTCATATGCAAAATTTCTGAAGGACTTGTGCATAGTGAAGAGGAAGCTGAATGTAAAGAAGAAAGCTTTCCTAATGGAGCAAGTCAGTGCATTGATATTGAGCGAGACTCCTCAAAAGTTCAGAGATGCCGGCTCTGCCAAAATTTCCATTATGATCAGTGAGTCATACATTGGGAGAGCTTTACTTGATTTGGAGAGTAGTGTGAACTTACTACCATTCTCAATGTATGAGCAGTTGGGATTGGGTGAGCTGAACAAGACCTCCATCATGCTACAATTGGCTGACCGATCAGTTCAGGTGCCGAGGGGTATTGTTGAGGATGTGCTGGTCTAGGTGGACAAATTTTACTACCTAGTGGATTTTGTAATTCTTGATATGCAGCCAGCCTCCACTTTTTATCAAGCTCCTATCATACTTGGAAAACCATTTCTAGCTACGTCAAATGTTTTGATTAATTACAAAAGTGGAGTTCTGAAGCTTACTTTTGGGAACATGGCATTTGAGTTGAACGTTTTCAATGCTTGCAAGATGCCATTACATTTTGATGACACAAGTGAGTTGAATGCTGTAGAGTTTGACACCAACAAAATTTATTTGCTCAACTTTTTCTTTCTCTAATGATGATTCCATTTTTCAGACACCTAAATTTTTACTTGATGAAAAAATTGACCATATTAATGAAAATGTCCTTGAATTTTTGGACTGTTTTGCAAATTCTTCTTTACCACTTGAAATACAATTTGCTGGGGCAAGATGGCAACCCCAGTTTGAAACTCTGCCACCACTAGACATATTTAAACCTTCAGAGGAAGAATGTCCCTAGTTCGAACTGAAACCACTTCCTCAAAATTTAAAGTATATTTTTCTTGGTCCTGAAGAAGGCACTTTTCCTATGGTGATTTCCTCAAAGTTACATCAGAAGGATGAAGCCCAGTTGATTGAAGTCTTAAGAAAGTATCGAGGCACAATTGGTTGGACAATAACCAACATCAAAGGTATTGATGCTGCTGTTTGTACCCACAGAATCCATCTTGAAGATGATGCTAGACCAGTTCAAGATGCTCAACGTAGGCTTAATCCTACCATGAAAGAAGTTTTCAAAGAGGAAGTGCTCAAGCTGCTCGCAATGGGTATCATTTATCCCATCTCAGATAGTAAATGGGTAAGCCCAACTCAAGTGGTACCAAAAAAATATGCTTTAACTGTTGTTCAAAATGATAAAAATGAGTTGATTCCAACTAAAATGGTTACTGCCTGGAGAATGTGCATTGATTATAGAAAACTTAATTTAGCTAGTAGGAGGGATCATTTTCCTTTACCATTCTTGGATCAAATTTTAGAAAGAGTGGCTGGTAATGCATTTTATTACTTCTTGGATGGATACTCTGGTTATTATCAAATTGTTGTAGCACCTGAGGACGAGGAGAAAACCACTTTCACCTATCCTTTTGGCACCTTTGCTTTTACCAGAATACCTTTTGATTTATGTAATGCCCCAGCCACCTTTCAGAGATGCATGATGAGTATTTTTTCTGACATGATTGAGGATATTTGTGAAATATTCATGGATGACTTCTCTAGTTTTGAGAAATCTTTTGAGAGTTGTTTACATATTCTTGCTCGTGTTCTTCAGAGACGTGAGGAAAAAAATCATTTACTTAATTGGGAGACATGCCAATTTATGGTTACTTAGGGCATTGTCTTGGGACATATTGTTTCTTTTGAAGGTATAAAGGTCGACAAGGCAAAAAATGAATTAATATCTAAACTTACTATCCCTAGGACAGTTAACGATATTCGTTCCTTTCTTGGTCATGCTGGCTTTTATAGGCGATTTATTCAGGGGTTCAGTTCTATTGCAAAACCTTTGTGCACTCTTTTACAATATGATGTTGAATTTGTTTGGTCCGATGAGTGCCAAAAAGCTTTTGATACCCTTAAGGAATCGTTTACCACTGCCCCCATTATGCAATCCCCACAGTGGGATCTTCCCTTTGAAATCATGACTGATGTAAGTGATTATGCCTTAGAGGCTATTTTGGGTCAGCGTGTGAATAACATGGCTTATGTGATTTACTATGCCAGTAGGACTTTAAATGATGCCCAGAAAAATTATACCACTACTAAAAAAGAATTGCTTGCAGTGGTTTTTGCACTTGATAAATTTTGGGCTTACATTCTTGGTTCCCTTGTTACTATTTTCACTGACCACACTGCTCTTAAGTATTTGTTCACTAAGAAAGATGCAAAACCACGCTTGATCCACTAGATTTTACTTCGTCAAGAGGTCAACTTCACCATTAATGACAAGAAAGGAGTAAAAAATGTGGTGGCTGACCATCTCTCCAGATTGCCACCATCCTCCCCTTCAAAAGTCATCCTTCCCCTTGATGATCATTTCCCGGTTGAGTAGCTATTTGTGGTTCACAAAGCTCTCTGGTTTGCTGACATAGTCAACTATTTGGTGACTAAGCAAATGCCCTCTGAATTGTCCATCCAAGATAAGCGCCGATTTCTCTCTAGGGTACTACACTTTTACTTTGATGATCCATACATTTTCAAATATTGTTCGAACCAATTGATTTGAATATGCATTCCTGATGATTAATTTTCTTCTATGTTGGGATTTTGTCATATGGGTGCATGTGGTGGTCATTTGTCAAAAAAGAAAACAATTGCAAAAATTTTGCAAAGCGGTTTTTACTGGCCTTCCATGTTTAAAGATACTTAAAATTTTTGTAAGGCTTATGAGCCTTGTCAAAAATTGGGATTCATTAGCAAAAGAGACATGATGCCTCTTTCCCCTATTCTCTCACTTTAGAAATTTTTGACTATTGGGAAATATACTTCATGGGACTTTTTTCAGTTTCCTTTGAAAACGCATATATTTTATTGGCTGTGGATTATGTTTCAAAATGGGTGGAGGCCATTGCTTGCAAAACAAATGACCATCGTGTTGTCCTAAAATTTTTGCAATCTATATTTGCTCGCTTTAGCATGCCCAAAGTTAGCATTAGTGATGGGGGTTCTCATTCTTGCAACAAACCATTTTCTCCACTCATGAAGAAATATAGTATCACACACCGAGTTTCTACCCCTTCTCACCCTCAAACAAATGGGCAAGCAAAATTGGCAAACAGAGAGATCAAAATCATTTTGGAGAAAATAATAGGAAAGACTGGTCAGTTAAGCTTCTTGATGCTTTGTGGGCTTATAGGAAAACTTTTAAAACTAATTTAGGAATGTCCCCTTATCGATTAGTTTATGGTAAAGCTTGTCATTTACCTGTTTATATTTACCTTTGAGCCCTTTGGGCTATAAAATATGTTAACATGTCACTTGATGAAGTTTCAAGGTTTAAAAAATTGCAGATCAATGAATTGGATGAAGCTCGTTGAGATGCCTATGACAACGCTTAACTGGCGAAGAAACGCATGAGAATTCTACATGATCGAAAAATTCATCCCAAGCATTTCAGACTTGACCAGGAAGTTCTTGTTTACAACTCTTGCTTACATATTTTTCTTGGTAAATTGAAATCTCATTGGAGTGGCCCTTATGTTATAACTAAAATTCATTCTCATGAGGAGGTAGAAGTTCAGAATCCTACAAGTGGTACCGCTTTCACTGTCAATACACAACGTCTCAAGCCGTTTATGACTCACTACGAATCCAATGAGGAGATCTTGCTTGTACAAGATTCTAGGGAAGTGTTTTGATCTTTTTTCCTCTTACGGCTTTGTTTAATTGCATTTTTTCTTTTATATTTATTCGTTGTTTTGCTTTGATTTTATATCACATGTTTGGTTGTCTGTGTTGCTTATTTATTCATGTGCACTTTGTTTTCTTTCGTTCGATTCATTGAGGACCATGTCTCTCACTAGTTAGGGGATAGCTTGTGTGCACAGATTTAAAAAAAATTAAAAATTTGCATTAATGTGATGTGCATTGATGCACATATGATTGACACACACTCTATTTCTAGTATTTTGTGAAATATGAGCATCTTGGTGGAGTAATTGATCGGAATCATTTTATGAAGATTTATTTTCAAGCTTGAGCATAGAGCATGATTTTTTATGCATCGCATTTTGTTGATGTGTAACTTGAAACACCGGGATGCTATACTCATTGAGATGAGACTTGGTGAAATTTTTGTAGAACGAATGGCAAGTTTTGATGGACATTTTGCACATGCTTACATTTGGAGCGTTCCTCAATTTACTGTTCATTGATTTAACATAGGAAAAGTATACTGTAGGACTACCGAGCCTTTTTCTAGAAAAAAAAAAAAGAAAAGAAAAGAAAAAGAAAGAAGGATGAAAGTGATTTATAGAGCTTTCCTAAATTAAGCGCTAGAAACAGCTACTCAAGACTTTTGAGGGGTTGAGTGTTCAACATTTAAAAACAGAGCTGGCGTGAAAACTACTAGTCTCTTGGGCTTTGAGATAGTTAGAATCAGCAATGATTAATCTTAAGGTTAAAAAATTCCATGACAAATCATGGCTAGTAATAGGGGTGTAAATTCAAACCGGAAAACCGGAAAATCGGACCGGACCGGACCGGTTTTACCGGTTTTGAACTGGTCCAGTCCGGAACCGGTTTTTAAAATCTAAAAACCGGCCGGTTCCGGTCCGGTTCCGGTTCCGGTTCCAGGATTTTTTGGACTGGACCGAACCGGACCGGACCGGCTGATTAAAAAAAGTAAAAAATAATATTTTTATATATAAGTTTTATACAAAATATTTTTTATATATTAAATATTAATATATATAAGTTTTATATATAATTTATAATTATAAATTTTTATGTGAAATTTTTATATATAATATATATAATTATATATATTCATATATGAAGTAATTTCTTGTTATAATTTATAAATTATTACATAAAATGTTAATATTAAATCACTAAAAGTTTATAACTAATACTAATATATAACTTATAACTATACCAATAGTCTAATATTAATACTATTATATAGTCTAATATATTAATAAAAGTATAAAAAAATTGTTTTTAAATCAATTTTTTTTTATAAACAAATTTTTAATAACAAATTGTGAAACTTACATTTTAAAAAAACCAGAAAACCGGACCGGACCGGACCGGAAACCGGTAAAACCGGAAGTACCAGTTTAGGAGGATAACTGGTGCGTAATTGGTTTTGAAAAATACAAAACCGGTACATACCGGTTCGGTCCTAAATTTTATCCAAAACCGGACCGAACCGGACCTGTTACACCCCTAGCTAGTAATGTGGAACACAACCAGTTTAGCTCCATACACACATTTAAGTTCTGAGACATTTGCCTAAATTCTATGTGAAAGATTGTTGAGATAATCTTGGTGGATATAGCCCCTGGGGGTTGAGTAGTAACGTCTCACTTTTGTGAGAATTCAGAATTGTGTTTAATTGCTTTTGTTTGGATTTCGGTCTTTATGCAATATTCATTTCAATTAATTTTCACTATTTTGCTCATGGATTAGCAAAACGCTAGTTGGGGGGGTGTGATTGAGCTGAGTTATTGCATATTTTATACATCTAGAACTAAAATATTTTAATTATTTAATTGCATTATTATTGGTTTTAGATGGAAAAATGGTTAAGATACATAAATCCGAGTTGTGATTTAAATTGATTTATAGCATAATTAATGCTTAATTTTATAACTTGTGATTTAATTAGGCAATATTCTTCACCTGCACAACACATTTTTCATCTTTCTTTCTTTTTATTTTTATTTTTTTCAATGATTTCTATTTTTTTTTCTTTCCAAGCCAAGAAATGCAAAAGCATGAGAAAATTCAAAGTTCTATTGGTGTTTGGACTTTGGATGGAAGCAACAAAAGAAATGCAAAAGTATGATAAAAATAAAGGCATTCTCTTAGTGTTTGGACTTTACACACTCAAAGGAGAGTCTTTTGGCCTGGGATGGACTCACGGGGAAAGCAAAAAAAAAAAAAGAGAAGAAAACGACATGCCGCACGCACAAAAGAAAAAAAACGAGATTTTTATTCATTCGGAAGCAAGATGCAAAGGATTTTTCATTTTTACCTCTAGAGACACACACCAGTGTCGCACATTGAAGAACCTTGAGGGGTCCAAGTACCACAGCCCAGCCTTCCTCCTCCACTGCCGCCATTCATCTCCATCCATTTGGCTTGCTCTTTCTACTCTCTACTATTTATTTAATTTTAGTTTAAAGTTTATGATGTATTTTTGAAATATTTCGCTTAGACCTTTGGGCATTTTATATATTGTTCATTTACTTGATGTTAGTTATTTTTCTTGCTTCTTTAAGCTTCCATTAAATAGACATTACAATTGTTATGAATTGATTTTGAGAATTTATGATTTAAATACAAGGATGAACCGTAGAATTTTGATTTTGGGACTTTCAAATTTCAACTCATATTGCATTAATTATTTTCTAATCTAGCTTAGTTAAGTTTTGTTAATCTTTTAGTTCCATTGCATTTTTAGTTAATTAAGACTTATTTAATTTCAGTTTTATTAATTAATTTTCTGATTAATTGAGATTGTTTAACTTAGTTGGTTCCTTGATTGTTAATTTCAATTTGTTAGTCTTTTACATTTCATTCCGACACTAAAAAAAGATCTAAAAATATGAATTTAGACCATGACTAGTGCCCTTTTTATTCCCGTTGAACTCTTCCATTCATTGCGCATACCACAACTTTTATTTTCTCTTTGTGAATATTTTCACCATTTTAAACGAGTTTGATTTTAAGCAACTTTCCTTAAGGAAATAATCTAAGAATTTATTCCTAATTATCACGCAACATCCTCCTATATTTGGGACAGCCTTCGTGCGGCTCATTTTTGAGTGAGTCATCTATAATGAGCCTACCAGGAATAAATGCACTCTAATTGTGGGAAATCACCTCTGGTAGAACTAGTTTCAGCCTATTGGCTAGCACTTTTGCAATGATTTTATTCAAAACATTGCAAAGGCTAATAGGTCTGTATTCTCCAACCCCCTCAGGATTTTTATTTTTGGGATCAACACTGTGTGTGTGGCATTTAAAGATTTCTCTAAAATACCACCATTTAAAAAATTAAGGGCAACTTGACTTACCTCATCTCCGACCAAGCTCCAATTAGATTGGTAGAAATAGGATCCATACCCATAGGGACTTGGAGATTTCAAAGTGGACATATCCTTTAAAGCTGCTTCAACTTCATCCCTTATGAATTCTTTCTGCAATTTACTATTCATGTCTTCTATTACTCTACTATCCACCTCTCCTAAGCAAGCCCTTACTACTCCTTCTTCAGGATTTGATGATCTGTATACTTCTATAGAGTGTTCCTGGATGGCTTTTCTAATACATTCCTCTCCTGTTCTAACTTGATTATGAGAATCACAGATTTTTGTAATGCTATTGTACTTCCTTCTTTGTGTAGCACAAGCATGAAAAAATCTAGTGTTCCTATCTCCTAACTTGTACCAGTCGTTCTTAGCCCTCTGCCTCCATTTCATGTTTTCTTCTTCTAGCAAACTACCTACTTTCCTCTGTAGCTTCTTAACATCCTGAACATTACTTGGACTTCCTTCATCTTGTAGTTTTTTCAACTAATTTGACTTCTCTCTAATACTTGCTTCACTTACTGATTCTCTACTACAACTCCATCTTATGAGCTCCCTACTACAATGACCTAGAGCATTCTGAACCTCTAGCGCCTTCTCCATAGCTGCCACTTCCCTTTACATGACAAAAGCAAGGGTCTATGGTCTGAACACCTAGCCACTAATCCCTCTACCCTCCTTTCTAAAAACATGATTTTCCCCTTCATATTAGCAATCACCCTATCCAACCTTTCTTTTATAACCCCCTTCCCCTCCTGATTGTTGCACCATGTAAAAGAATCCACTATAACCCCCAAATCATACAATTTTTTTGTTTTTTTATAAAAGCCTCCCTAAACTCCACCATCTGATTCTCAGGTCTTGCACGTCCACCCACCTTTTCCTTACTCCACAAGATCTCATCGAAATCTCCTGTGATACACCATGGTACATTTCCACCTTGGTTGATTTTTGATAAAAGATCCCACGACAAAGCTCTCTTCCTAGTCTCAAGGTATCCATAAAATCCAGTCCAGAGCCATCTGTTCGACTAATCATCCACACTGACCCACCCACTGATATGTCTGTTAGAGAAGTTGTGAAGTTCGAAATTAACATGCTGCTTCCACAAAATGGCCAATCCCCCACGCCTTCCTACTAGTTCCACTCCTATGCACCCTTCTAACCCTAGCTTCCTTCTTAAACCATTAAGCTTCGACTTCTATAATAAGGTTTCCCTTAGGAAAACTATCTCAGGGCTCTTATCCTTTACCAATTGAAGGTCTTGAATTGACTGAGGGTAAATCATGGCTCTCGGCAGGGCTGATCATTAGCCTCCACCCTCGTCAATTTCATCCCTAAAAAATAGACCACGCTTCCTCTCCAAAGTAAGAGGACATACCTTCTCTGTCTTACCTCGTAACTGCACTCTTCTCTTCCAAGAACCTTTGGCAGGTGGTACGTCCTTCTCCCCATCGCCCTGTTTGCACTCCACTTGGTTGTCGAAATTCTATTGAGGAGAAAGGCTTCCTGCTTCAACTGTCTTCTGTTTCTAATCTCTATCTATTAATGAGCCTCTACACTTCAAGCCCATAATTTCAGTTAAACCCACAACATCCTTCTATTCATTGCTTAGAAACCCCTTTCTCCCTGTTGCTATTTGAAAAGAGGATAAGTCTTCCCGCCCCTGAAATTCCTCTTCTCTCTCCTCTATGTTCCTCATTCTCAACTCTATTTGAAATTCCTCATCCTTATCCATCAGCCCTTCTATCCTCTTCGTACCAATCTCACAACCTCTTCCGCGACACGCAGCTTTCGTAACCACCTTATCACTACCCCACTAATTTTGAAACTCACCTTCACCCTTTCCTTCGGTACCAAAATTCACTACTTGACAATGGCTGCTCTGATCACCCTTTGGATCCTCCTCCAAGCCATCCTCCTTCAGTGTTGATCTGGTTCCTTTGTACCTTCCTCCACTCTCAGCTCGTAGCCAAGATCCTATTGGTTTTCCTTCATTTTTTCTCTGTCCGTGGATTGACTTGTCTCTACGCAGCCCTGCTGCCCATGCAATAACTTGCCACACCTCAAACAGAACCTTGGCAGCTTCTCATACTTCACCGGAACCCACCTCACCTATGCCCTCCACTGTGTAAGTTCGATTCCTTCATTCTCTGCCTCATTTAGATACAGTTGTTCCCATGCCTCTCCCAACTCCTCCATACTGCTCCAACCGAATACACTTTGCCCCTTTCGTTGTCGTTGTCTACCCAGAGTGAGTAGAAAACGATTGACCACACCTTCTCTACTCAGTAGGAATAAAGTGACTTTCTACTTTGACTTTCCTTCCTCTAGAGAGAAAACAAAAGCAAAGACTTCCAATCCTAAAGGTATCCATCATCAAATAATTAATTAACATGAATTTCATTATAGAATAGAAAGTTTAACTGAACGTACCAATCTCTATTCCAATTTGGGCACAATAACCAATTATTCATAGCTAGCCAAACTCATTCACAATAGTTTCACTACCTTCAAAGATGTCCATGGAAAGTCAAAATATATATATTTGAGTAACGCTAGATACAATCATGAAGTGCGCAAGTGCAACACAATCCTTTTGAAAAAGAGTGTAGTCCACTTTTAACAAATTAGTTTTTCTAACAGAAAAGCGCCACACAACTGTATTTACTTCTTTTTTTTTCAAAAGAATTATGCGGTGCTTGTGCACTCCACGACTGCAAATATAATCTCTCTGCTCTCTCTCTCTCTCTCTATATATATATTAATGACATATATAAACAGTTTGACAACCTTCCTAGTGTATGAAAAATATAATAATAACACTTATATATAAGATCCTCAATCAAACTGAAGCACCTTCATCGCCAATAAGGATTAATATGAAGAAAATCATATAAGATCTTGATCAAGAAGCTTGTATGGAAGACAACGTGAACATCTACTTCATACCATTTTCCATCATCTAAAGATTGTATTTTGAATTTGTTTAATCCTCCTCTCACCCCCCCCCCCCCCCGGGGTGGAACCCAAGCTTCTTCTCGCCACTCTCAAACCATCACCGCTACTGATTGTCTCAGAGGCCGCTATCGGTTACATTAATAGAAACCCTAAGTCTTTCTTACTACTCTTGATATGCTTCTCCTTTTTTTTCTCTCTCTCACTCTCTCTTTGTCGACTCTTGGGTGAATCTCGATACCAATTGTTGAAAGTCCTTCTCTGATAATTTCATGCTAATGATTTTATAAAACCTTTATGATTTCACATTGGTGGGATACTTATTATGGATACACTTTCATTTTTCATGCTACACAATCTTGAGTTTCGAAAAATTGTGGAATCGAAATGTGAATCGTACCCAAAACTTATGAGTAGCATGCAACATCATATCCTAACACATATGCCTAGGTTATCTTCACTAGTAATGTTGTTTGGTAGGGTTGGGCAGTGGGGCCCCACAACCTGGTCAGCCTAGGGCACAAGTGTGGTTGGGTAACTAACAAATAAGTTTAAATGTGAGCGTGTATCTTCCAGCCCGCTTGTATAATATATATATATATATTTATATATGTTCCTTTTTTTCTAAAAAAATATATAAACTAAAAACCCTATTTTTTCTCTGCCCTCTCACTCTCCAGTCGCCCACCTCTCTTCTTTTCTATTCTCTTATTCTTATTCCTTTCACGCTAGTGCCTCTCTCATTTTCTTCACCACTTCTTATTTTTCTTCTCCTCTAAGTCATTTTCTTATCTAGAATCTCTACACCCACAACCAAGCCACGGTCTATGATGGTACAAGTCATACAAACAACGCTTGGCCATGGGTCTCTATGACCCAAGACCACAGTTGCCGCCACACAAATATATAGATCTGAGTATAGATTTGAGCTTTTTGGTTATTTTGTGCGATTGGTATTGAGTTCAAAGTACAAGTAAGGGATGGGAAGGAGGAAAGGAGTTTTCGGAACAAAGCCCTCAGATTTAAAAGTTCAGTTCTACTCGATAGGATAGTTTTGTGCGATTGTTGTTGGTTTTGAGGGATTTTTTGATATATTAGCATTTTTGTCGTGATTTTGTGCAATTGTTTTAGGAATAGATTGTTGGTGAAGAGACGGATCAGTCAGTGGTGTCACTGCCCACCTAGCAAGTGGATGTGGACAGTTGGAGATGTGGAAGGGGATGGGGTGCAGGGGTTGATTTAGCAACCCTGCCAAGGCGGGGATGGGGTGCGGGATTGGTAGAGGGGGGTAGCACCCCTAATGTTTAGCATTGATGCAATTATCAGTTTTCACTATCAATCACTACCATAAACAATATTACTTATGCATTAATGGGGTACGATCTGCTACTAACTGTCACCTCTAAGAATTTGGCATTTGTGACTATAACGTCCCAAAAGAAATTTAAGAGATGAATTTCTGTAGACCTTAGAAACTTCATGAAATTCTAAAAGAATTTCACGAATCGAGTGATCGATTAGGTGTTAGTCGATTAGCATGTTCGGATCTCGATCCATTATGGTGACAGAGTTGAGTTTCTATTTAACTAAGACACTTGGGAGTATAATTTTACGAAACAAATGCACCTTTAGACTCGTATGAATATTTAGGATTTATGGTGTAATAAAGAGTTTGAAGTTTTTAGGTGAATTACCCTTCGGCAGAGTGCCAAATGTCATCTAGTTCAAACAACTGTCAAATTGCCATGTAGAATGTCCAAATACACTTAAGATCTCTAGAAAACTTTTTATTTGAACACATGGCTCTCTAGAAAATTTTTTATTTTTCTACTTGGAAAATGGGTTTGGTCCCAAGAGGTTGATTTCTTGTATCAGAGGATTTAGAAAAACTTATCAAATGGGTTTGGTCCGAAATGACGTATTTATGAACCAAATTTGGGTAATTATGAGACTAGGGACATGAAGGAACCAGAATCGGGTTTGAATCTGGGCGTTGCAATTTTTCTGTTTCTTGATTGTTTTGAGGAATTAGAAGAATCGATCAAAGTTGGGGGTTGTGAAAGGCATTGATTAAATAGAACATGTAAAGAGGTGGGGAGCATTGAGGATGTGTCTTCTTCACCTTCCCAAAAAATTTCAAATTCATTAAAAAATACGTCATTAACCATTAAGCAAAAAAAAAAAAAAAAAAAAAAAAAAAAAAAAAAAAAAAAAACCCAATCGGTGGGTTTTGTCGGTAGGTTTTGTCAGTAGGTTTTATAGGTGGGAATAGTGTTTTCCTTATATTATTGTGTAAAAGCCGATTTCTTAAATCATAGGCAGGCATGAGGCTCCTTCATGTATCAAAACGTTAAATAATAATTATTTTATAAATCACTAACTATATGGCATCTCAATGGATGGTTTTAGTATAGACAACAACCTCCAAAATTCTTTTCTTTTGCAAGTTTCTGGATTGCCATAAAATCCTATGAACAACTAGGAAACCTTCTTCTTTTTTTTCACTTCTAATAATTGCATTAACATGAAAACATAAGTAGTTATTAATATCCACCTCTACATCATGTCTCGATAGTAAAACCAAGCCACGTTTTCTTCCTCTTGCTTCAACAACAAAACATCCCTACCATCCCATCCTCCTCTTAATACTCTCAAATCTCCTTGCTGCAAGCTTTGTTTCAATGAGGAAAGCCACATTGGGTTTCTTTAACTTCACCATTCGGCAAACGTTTTGAAGTATCCAAGGGTTCCTAAACCCTCGGCAGTTTTAACTCAAGATTTTCATATATAATGCTTTGCGATGGCTAGTTAACCAGCCACGGCCAATAACATAGCAGAATCCTCCCCCTCATCCATCAAATTCTATTTTTTTTTCTTCAACACTTCCTTTAAATAGCCATTATCCACCTCATCCACCAATTTTCTTTTACCTCCTCGACCAATAGGAGCTTGTCTTTTGTTACCTTCACTATGAGCCATTCTTTTCCAACGCCTTTTCCTCCCCTCCCCTTCTTCTTTGTGGATTTTGATTCAACAGCAGTCACCCCTATCATCTGTTCAACCAACATGTCAACATTCTGTTCCAACTCCACCATTGCCCCAGCCTCCCCATTATTACTACTTCTTATGCTACTTTTCTCAAACACCTTCACAACAATCTCCTCTACAACTTTCTTAACCACCCTCCTCACCTCTATCATACACTAATTCAACAAAGCCCTTAACTGCCTAATCCCTTCAGTAGTAAACTGATCAGACATCCCCTTCATTCCCATCCCCTCACTTCCCCGAGATCCCTCACTCCCTTCCCTCTATGATTTGTTTACTTTGCCTGCCACCCCTTCTAGGACTTGGTTGAGCTCGAAGCCAGCTCCCATAGTTTGGGGAGCTTCTCATACATCAATGGCACCCAAATTCTGTTACCAGCCGAATTTGTTGTCCTACCCCTTGCTATAATCTTCCTCACTTCCAGTTCAATTCTTCCTCTCAAATCACTTCCCCAACCAATCCCTTCATCATTAATGTCCACTTCATGGACAAAGCAGATTGTTGCTCCAATTTGAAAACCAACCTTTCTAGTCATACACGCTAGAGGCAGATTGTTCAAACACACCCAAAAACTTTCATAATTGAAGCACATCTTTTTGTGGTGGAGTCATCCCGTCAAAAAAATTCAGCACAAGGAGCTCATTATCAAATAGCCACAGTTTCTCACTCATAACTTTCTCTTTATCTTTCTGGATCTCAAACATAAACATAAAAAAATTCACACAAATTTCATGAACCATAAAGGATCCATTCAATCTCCATACCTTCATAAAGTTCGTTCTGATGACATCTTTATTTATCCTTCTCTCAAAGATCAGCTTTCCTACTAAACATCCATCTCCCTCCACTAACACTCTTTCAATTTGCTCCACTCCGATTTCAGTTTTTGCATTTTCATCTTCTGTTAACTTTAGTTGATTCCATCTCTCCCCCCGATTCTCCATCAATACAATAGCAGCACTCACACCACCAACTACTTCCTCCCTCACTCAAACAATAGGCGAGACTATCCCACCACCCAAGCTTCATCGCAGAGCAAGCTCAGAGGAGACTTGCAAGGAAAATAAATTTGTTCTTAATAAAACTATTTGCAACAAGAAATATTGTAGTTGGTAATATCAGGTAGTTGGCAATGAAAACTTTTCGTTGCTAATACCTTAAAAAATAACCTTGCAATTAACTTTTTATTATTTCTCACAAAAACTTTTATTGCAATTAAAATGTTTATTTGCAAGAACAAATTTTGTTGGAAATAATCATATTTCATTGCAACTATTAGCTAGATTATTTACATTGAGTTAATTTTCGTTGGAAAAACTCGTTATTTTTGTAGCAAATGAAGTTTCTTTTGCAAGGATAAAAAATCATTGCAAATACCCATTATTTATAATGAAATTATCGTCGTAAAAAACTTCATTGTAAATGATCATATCTCTAGCTTCTAGTGAAAGCAGACAAATCCTCCAACAAGAGATTTGGGATTAGGTTCAAGATGGATTGGTTCGAATAGAGATTTTGGCTTAGTTAGGTCAACCTCAAACAGCCTCAATCGTGATAAGGTTGGTCACCATTTTTTCCATCACTAAACTAATGGGATTGGTTCAAAGGACTAGTTAAAGAAAAATATTTCTAGTTACTGAAAAACTATCCATCTTCAAATAGAATGAAAAGTGTAACCGAACACCAAGTTTCATGTTTGATCACAATAAATAATGTTCTTAATCTAATGCATACACAAGCTGTAATCACTATCATGACATTTCCATGGAAAATCCATCTAATGACAAATTGAGATGACCTACTTAAGAAAGTTAAAAATATAATAGTAACACGAGTATATAAGATCCTCAATTAAATTGGAGCATTTCATTGCCAATAAGGATTAATATAAAGATGACTACTCACACTGAAAAAGAACGTGGCTTAAGATACTAAGAAGCATGTAAGGAAAACTCACGATTTATTTCATAAAATTTTGTGGTACTTTCATTCTAACACTATGTTGTTGTTGGATACGATTCATATTTGGGCACAACTTCTTAATTGTTTTAATTTATACTTGATTTATTTAATCCCGATTCACATAGAATGAAGAATTCCAAAATATGGAAAACAATCTCCAAAACCAAATAGAATAACAAGTGTAAGGGAACATCTCTTTCATATTTAAGCCCAATAACTAATTATTCAAAACCAAATTCATAGATAACGACCATTATTACTATCATTAAAGATGTCGAAAAAAAATCAATGTATCTTAATTACATAGAAAATTTGAAAACCTTTTTGAGGTATCAAAAGCAAAATAATAACAAGAGTATATAAGATCTTCCATTAAGTTGGAGCATCTTTGTAGCCAATAAGAGTTAATGTAAAGAAGACTCATAACACTAAAGAAGAAAATGATGTAAGATACCGAGAAGCTTGTATGGAAGACCATAGGATCTATTTCATACCATTTTCCATCACTTTCATTTGAAGATTGGGTTGGTGTTAGATTTGACTCGTCTCCTGTGCCGCAACTGACTCCTGTGCCGCAACTGTTATCTAGTGGTGGTCCGCAAAGAAATAGGTTTCCTTCATAGCTGTTTTTCTCAAATGTTCCAAATTGTGCTTTCATATCTGGAACTTTACCTGATAGGTTGTTGTTGGCCACATTGAATACCTCAAGAAAGGTTAGATCAATTAATGCTGAAGGAATTTCTCCACTCAAACTATTATGAGAGAGGTCTAAACTTTCCAAGAGAGCCAATTTCGAGAAAGTTAATGGAATTTTACCAGTCAGCTGATTATAAGATAAGTTTAGTGCACGCAATGAAGATATTTGGCCTAACGCAGGTGGGATGCCACCTGTTAAATTATTGCATGATAAATCCAATCCAGACATGTAACCAAGGGGAGAACCCTTATAAGAACTATGCCTATATTTGGTTACAAACTCGATCTCTATTTCTGCATCAACATATTCAGTAACTTGGCAAAAGTCAGCAACATCTTTTTGGAAACCTTTATATGTGTAAGATACCGTAAGCATGTGGCTAGCACTAACGTTTCTTTGAAAGTAGCCAAAACCAGTTGCTGCTATCTCCCCAAAATATATCTTGTAGAGGCATTGTGGTATGGTCCCAGAAAAAGCATTCTTGGAAAGATCCATTATGCTTATCATTCTTAACAAACACAACTGATTTGGAACTATACCAGTGAAACGATTACCACTCAACAAAAGTACTTTTAAGCTTTGAAGTTGTTTGATTTCATCAGAGATGCTGCCTGTAAAGTTGTTATCTCCAAGGTCCAATGTCGAAAGAGATGAGGAATTGAAAAGAACTTTCGGTATTGATCCTGTGAATTTGTTCCCTTGCAAATATAGGTGTTCAAGCTTTGGTAGATTCCAGCAAAAAGGTAACGATCCTGTAAATAAGTTATGAGAAAGGTCTAAAGTACCTGTCATACTTAGTTCACATGGGATCCGACCATAAAAACCATTGTTAGCCATAACAAGAGTTCCCAAGTATGACACATTACCAAGCCATTGGGGGATTGTACTTGAAATTCTGTTGTTGCTGATATCTAAATATGATAGTGAAATAGTTGAATTAACTACTTGTGTGATACTTGTGAAGTGGTTATCATTCATCAGCAGAATGGTTTGGTTTCTCCCAATGAAAATTTCACCGTTGAAGCGGTTATGGGCAAGGTTCAAAGCTATCAATGATAAGCAACCTGTGCTTAATCCCCTCGGGACCCGGCCTGAGAAATTATTGAAAGAAACATCTAATTCCTTCAGATAAAGCATGCCACTAATTGAAGAAGGAAGATTACCTTCAAGATTATTATTGGAAAGATTTAGATAAGATAAATTTGGAAAAATCTTGCCAATGTTTTCTTGAAGTTTTCCATCCAACTGATTGGTCGAGACATCCATCCAGGTCATATGAGTGTGGATCAACGTTGGTAAATATAACTGACCCACAAAAGAGTTATTCCGAAGATCTAGCACGCGTAATCTTGCATTGTTTTCAACCAACCAATTTGGGAAGCTTCCATTCAACTTATTGTGAGAAAGATTAACTATATCCAGTTCATGCTGGAAAAGAAGAAATTTTGGAATACTGCCGATGAGCTTGTTCAGACTACAATTGGACAATTCAATGATCTTCAACTGAAACAAAGGGGACCAACCCATGGAACCTTCCATTTCTATTTCAACCTTATTGTTTTTGTTGTTGAATCTAAGAACCTCAAGCTCAGAGTAATTGGCAAATAAGTTGAATGAGAATACGCCCACAAACTGGTTATAACTAAAATCAATATACTTGAGACTTGTTCCAACTTCTACATGTGATGAGGAAGGATTTCCTTTGAATTGGTTAGCGGAGATATCTAACACCACAAGAGACGTCATATTATTTATGCATGGAGGTAGGATCCCCTCAAAGTAATTGTAAGATAGATCTAACACTTCAAGCTTCGTCAATGCACAAAATTCTGTCAAAACAAATAGCATCAAAATTGATTATGTTCTACTCTAACAATCAGTCAGACCAATCATCTTTATGTTCAATATAAAAAAATGGTCAATTCATAAGTAATTATAGATCATTAGGGTAATGCTAACAAAGTGTAAAGGCCTGCACAAAAGTAGTTTCCCAACAGATTGAGAAATGATTCCCAAGTACAAATTTGCATTGATATCCAAATTAATTCTCTAACTTGCTTAAATTGGCCAGTTCTACAAGAGACATGGTGTCAAGTTTACCAACTAACTCTATAAAGATGGACTGCGTATGTTTTTCTCCCACCAATTAATTAACATGCACTATTTTGATACTTGAACTTCGACTTATTCCCCCACCCCCCTTATAAAAAAAAAGAAAACAAAGAAAAAAGACTTATAAGAGTAACTATGATCATAATTGCTCTTTTAGTATCAATTATACCTTTGTAAAAAAGATCACAATTGATTTTATAACCAATATATATGTCTAAAGAGGCATAAGTATTCTTAATATTAACCATAAACATCTCCAATTAAATGAAAGTTGATAATTTCATCTTTCTATGGGTATATTCTTATTAAAACAATGGATACTTGACAATGGAAATTCGAATTAAGGTCATAGTTACATTGTGTTCTTCATGTGTAGTGCATGCAAAAGATCCGTAGAATACTAATTCTTCATGTCGTCAGATGAGATAACTCTTTCTTACCTTGGATTGCTAGTCGTCCACCAAAATGATTACCTCCCAAGATAAGAACCTCCAAGTTGCTTAAATTTGCTAGCTCTGCATAACAGTAAATTAAAAAAATTATCACATTTTAATTATATCATAATAGAATTTGTTGTTATAAATATTTCATGCTGCCATTTGCACGAGCCCCTACCATCACTAATGAGTATCATCATTGCCTTAACGTCAATGATTTAGATTTAGATTATCAAATCAATTTATGATTTCAAATTTTTTTTTTTTCTTTGTTTCGAAGGTAATATGAAATTCAACTTTAAAATCTTGTCCAAATCTAAATAATCTTGACATTTGATTCAAAGCGGCACATACAAATGTAATTCACTTAAATGTATCTCAAAGCCTACGAATCAATGCATTAAAATTATTGTTCAAATGCCAAAGACAGAGTAATTCAGGTCCTAACAAATGACATCCTAAAAAATCAACATACATTTGGTTGGAAAGGAACGTACCATTGGTTGGAAAGGATCCCGTCAACTCATTGTAAGCAAGATTCAGATTCTTAAGGGATTTGATTGCAGCAATTGATTGAAGAAAACTAGTGTCGTTGAGGGAATTTCCACTAAGATCTAATATCTCCAGTTTCTCCAATCTTGACAATATTTTCCAATCTGTAGTCAATTTATTAATTTATTTTATTATGAAATGAAGAAAAAACAAAAATGTATTTTGAATAAATTTAGTGATAATTTAGAACTTGTGAATTACATAACCGAGATTCAGACTTTTGGACAACATGATGACGTAATAATCATAAATATAGATAGGAATAGTAATAATATTTTAAATCTAAAAAACAAATATAGAACACATCCTAATTAGGTTGTAATTAATATTTTGAAATTTTTAATATTTCATTCTTATACTATAAATTGATTAGTCAAAATCTCAACTAAATTAAATCGCATCACCTAAATTAGTCTTTTGCCTCAACTGATCTACAAAAAGATATATAAACTGTGCATAAAGTAAACATTGATAATAAGTGGCCGCATGCTTCAAATGCCAACGACAAAGACTAATTCAGGTTTTTGTTTCCTAAAAAAATTAAGTGATCTTTTTTAATCAACAGCTTGTTATGATGTCACTTACAGTACGTAACCTAACAAATAATTCAATATCTGTCCACATATTCAGGAATGTATTTGGACAATATGATGACGTAATAGAAACGGTTTAAAACAAACATGGAGTGTGAGAATTAATTATCATGATCAATACCTTCACCTCCTCCTTGTAAATAATTCCACGAAAGACTCAATGTCGTAAGAGATGTAAGCCCACTTAGAGATAATGGTATGATGCTCTCATCAAAGTCATTTGCATGAAGATTCAATGTCTTCATATTTCTCAACAAGGAGAGCCTTAGGAAGGCACCTTAGAAAATTATTGGAAGACACAACAAAATAACTTTTATCAATTAATGTCCTTCAACAACAGAATTAAAAAGAAAGAAAGAAAAAAATAATAAAAGATTTTAATGTCCTTCACAGAATTAAAAAGAAAGAAAGAAAAAAATAATAAAAGATTAAAAGAAGCTTTCCACTCACACCATTTAGTAGTACTTATAAATACACGTGTAAGAGTACTTATTAAAAATGCATAATAAGTAGATTTGAAAAAACATTGATAATTAATTAAAATAGTGTCACTGAGATTCAAAGTCTATAAAGATTTGATCGCAGTAATTGATTGAAAAAAATTAGTGTCTTTTAGATAATTTTAACTAAGAATATCTAATATTAATTTCCAAGTTCTCCAATCTGCATCCGTGACAACATATATATGCAAGAATTTTCCAACCTTAATTTATTAATTTATTTTGTTATGAAATGAAGGAAAACAATCATACAAAAATGTACTAAAATCATAAGTACAAAATCGTAAGTACCATTAATTAGGGACAAATTTATATACGAGATCAGTATAACTTAATGTTCTATATATAGTACCATAACCACTGATCGAGACTCATCAGTACCTTCGAGTTTGGGGATGAAAGTGATCAATTCAGAAATGGTATAAATTAAAATGACTAAAAGCAATTAGGACCAAGAATTAATAATACGAACACATGCAGGGGAGGAATTAAAGACAATATATAATAGTAGAATATTACCTGAAAGACTTAATGTCAATAGGGATGTAAGGTTACTTAGAGATGGCATGATGCTGTAGCCAAACCAGTTGTCATCGAGGATCAATGTCTCCAAGTTTCTCAGTACTGCTAGCCTTTCAAAACCTGCCAATTAAATAAAGAAAATAAATTTCTTCATTGTCCTTTTTTAAAACAAAATAAATTTATCAATTAAAACTCGCACTTGCCTTGATTTGGGAGGCTACCATCGTACCCATTCAAGCTTATATCTAGCGTGTTCAAATTTCTCAACGTAACTAATTCTACATTAATAATCCAAGTTGACGATAAAGTAAGATTAGATACATGCACTTGTAAATGCTCAGATTTAAAATATATAATTAGATAGAAGAGATCACTTTAATTACCTTTTGCTGGAAAGTATCCCTCCAAATTATTCATAGTAAGATTTAAAGTCTTGAGGGAAGTGATAGCAGCCAGAGATTTTAGAATGCTATTGTCATCAAACGAGTTGCCACCAAGGTTTAAAATTTCCAGAT
The DNA here is from genome assembly GCA_002916485.2 of Juglans nigra. Classification (NCBI taxonomy): domain Eukaryota; kingdom Viridiplantae; phylum Streptophyta; class Magnoliopsida; order Fagales; family Juglandaceae; genus Juglans; species Juglans nigra. The sequence goes on from CM036126.1 coordinate 5,711,367, forward strand.
TCCTTAGGGTTGAAAGCTTTTCAAATCCTGTAAAATATATATGTCAAGAAATAGATAGAGTTTATAAATTGAGTGAATATTAATTTATATATATCCGAGTGGGTTTAGATACTTTATGTGGAGACGTATAATTTGCATATACCCTGAATACAAATTTATATCTCTTAGCCGCCTATTGAAACTGAAACACATGCTTTAACTTTAGCTGGCTATTTACAAAATTACAATTTGTAAAATTACAAAAGTATTTATAATTAAAGACCTTTTATATGTAAAACTAGTATTGTTCGAACCAAATAACAACTTAATTAGGTAATTTTAGAATTTTTAGTTGAAATAATTCAAACTTTTCCAGAAGGATATACAAGGCATTATTACAAATAATATTAAAATTAAAAGTAATAGACACAATATGTGAATTTCATAATATTATATATTAAAACTCCTCATTCCTCACAACATACCTTCGTCTGGTATGCAACCATTGATTGCATTAAAGGATAGATCAAGACTTCTTAACTCCTTGAAAGGCTCTAATAGAGACACATTTAACAACCATCGGCGTTCCTCATAATATCTCTGCCTATCGTAATAAAGATAAATATCATTATAATGAGCATCCTGCATTAAATTGTCGAGGGACAGATCCATCAGATGACCTGTGGTGGAGTTGCACATGACCCGCTCCCAACCACAACAATCACTCTTCTCATGGTCGACCCATGAAGGAAGAAGATCATAGTCTGAATTATAAGCTCTGAGAGACGGAATGGACATAATAAGAAATGACTTCAACTGAAGCAGACCAACTCTCTCTTCCTCCAAACAACCCATGTACTCATGAGTTTGAACAAAAACTACTAAAACCCAAAGCAAAGTTTTCATTGAGAAATAATATTGTAAGACACCCATATTCATTTCTATATAAAATTTGCTTGTTTTGGCTGTTTTATTGTGAGTATCGTGGCTTTCCACAACTCGAATATATATAAGAAAAATGGAACACGAGACTTAGAGTGTTAGAGTGGCTGAAATTGAAAGTTAGGAGCAATATTGACTTAGACTAATTAATAACTAGACCCATATCTTACGCAGTAGTGGAGATATGAATGGCACATTAATGGGAGAACACGTATAGAGAAGACTTTGAATGTTCCGTGAATGAAACTTCACTTAACTAAGGAGCTAAATTATTTCCACATTGACATTGACTCATTTGAATCTAATCCTATGCATGAAAGAGGCGTGCCTTTAATTTCCACATTCACATGGATTCGGTTTAATTACTTTCCACACTGATTGTGATGGATCTATATAGGAGGTTCCATTACTTTCTATCATTCATGCACTAGCATTTCGAGTTAACACTACAACAGAATGTGTGTTTTGTGACAGAGAAAACTGTCACAAAAAAATGGCAAACCGTCACTAAACATATTTGGTGACGGTTTGAAACCGTCACCATGACCGTCACCTAAAGTGCGTCACAGAAAATATTTGGTGACGGTTTACTGTTCAACCCACAAAAAAATAAGTGTTCGCGTTCGGTACACGTTCGAACGTTCCTTTTTTGTGAAGGTTATGAACTGTCAAGCAGAAGAATCACGTTCGGACGTAAATCAAAACGTTCGGGATGTTATTA